>PVHP010003730.1:0-76361 GCA_004024765.1 Zapus hudsonius
CCCTTAGGTCCAAAGTAAATACTCTGGCCTTCTTTCCTGCCCACACAAAAGTGTCAATGTTCTACCAAGGCTGGTAAGAAGGCCAATCTGATTTTGCTGTGAAGGACAGGACAGTGTTGTAAGTGAAGGACAGCATGAGCAGAGAACAGAGCTCACGTTTATACTGGCCCACAGTGCTTTGTAACATCAGCTATATGAAAGCGCAGGAGCTGATTGACAGATTGCTGGAGCTGTATGGCCAACTGACTTCTATTAGTCGATGGAAATATATTTTTACTTAAGAAACAATAATGTCAATATAAGTAAATGGATTTCTTCTAAAATATAAAAAATGGGGAGAATCTTTCCTCCTGAGAAGCTGTGTGACTGGATGTTATTTTTTTTTCTCCTTTTCCTTCAAAGAGGTACTTAACTCAATACTCAGTTGTTAGAGGAAGGATGCAGGACAGAGCAAGAAAAATAGCATCAACCACAGGTCTTTGTGGAGTGTCTTTTCCAAATGTTTAGGTTCTTAGGAGAGCCTAGAGGAGTCCATGATTAAGCCAAAGGGCTTTGGTTTCATGGGTATTATTAGCTTCTGAACACACAGAGAGCATTTTCTCCAGACTAGGAAAACACGCCTCTAATCCTGAAGATGGTGCACAAGAGAGGCAGCTGTAAATCTAAACAAGGAAAGCCTCGTGATGTTCTCTACCAGCATGGATAAAATTAAAGCAAATGTCAAAAGGTGAAAATTACCTCAAACATGGTATTTAACTCAAGAATGATCATTTGAAAATTATCTTTATCATTTACATATTATATGGGCAGCAATGATAAGTAGAAATGAAAACTCTGAATTTCCCAGTTCCATTTAAATGTTTAATTATAACAGTCAACTATGTAGAAAATGTCAAATAAATTTTCAATTAAAAAAATAAAGCCAAGAGTTAGGAAGATGGTTCAGTCAGTAAAATACAAAATGAGAACCTGAATTTGAGTCCCCAGCAGCCATGTTAAAGACATGGCATTCACCTGTAACCCAAGCACTAGAGAGGTGCAGATTGGAGGATCCATGAGACTTGCTGGTCAGCTAGTCTAGCTGACTTGAGTTCAGTGAGAAATTTGTCTCCAAAATAAGGTGGAAAGCAAGTGAGGAAGACACATGGCATACACCTTTTGCTTCCACACCAACATGCACACAAATGATCACACACATGATCACACACACACACATACTACAAACACACAGGAGAATATTAAGTCAAAAGATACAATGAAAGACAAAGAATGTGAGTATAAATATTCTGTTTTAAAGAATTACTGAGGTAGATCTCATTTTTCATCCTTAGGAAAATAAATATCAATGAACTAATCTCCCTTGTAAGTTATAAAAGTCTCCGTTTATATTGTAAGGTTTTTTGGCTCATAAACTATAATAAGAGGAATGCCTAAGTTTAAAGATGGCTTTGGTCCATTCTATATGACTGTGTCATCAAATTCTAATTTAGTATCAGTCAGAGAGATGGTTTTAAAATACTTAAACTCACAGGACATAGAATTGGAAGTAGAGCCATGACAACACAACTTCAGAGTGTGGAAAGCATATGACTAAGTGGTCCATTTTCACTGCAGAAATTTTTTTAAAACCTGTTTACTTCTTTTTTAAATATCTTATTTATTAATTTTCTAGCAGAGAGAGAGAGAGAGAAAGAGAGAGAGAAAGCTCACCAGGGCCATACCTTGTGGATCTGGCTTATGTGGGTACTGGGGAATTGAACCCAGGGCATTGGGCACTGGAGGTAAGTGCCTTAACCGCTGAGCCATTGCTCCAGCCCTCACTGCAGAAATTTTAAAAGGCTCATGAATTGATGCCCTTAGGTGATGCCTAAGAAAGGTGAGATGAGATCTGTCTGAGAAGCACTTAGATGCTTACATGTCTTCTGTCTGGCACCCTGAGTGCCCACCCCACTTTTCCTAGCTGCATGTGCCCAGGTTTGTTCACTAGAAGCTTAAAAGAGCAGGTGTATCTGAACTGAGGGACACCAGAAAATTTCAAGGGCAGATGTGCTATAGCAAGACAGCAAAGACAGGAAGAGTAGGAGAACCTGGGCATAATGAATGGTGATCATTCCTATTCAGTTTTCCCTATCTTTTCAACAAAATGCTAGAGGTAAGTCTTAGCCTGTGGTCAGATTCAAGATTTATTATTCTGTGGGTAATCCAGCAAGCTCAAGAGGACCTAGAGACTGGCACAGAGAGGGATCCAACATATGACATTTCAAGCAAGCCGTCTCATACTGTAAATGGTTTTTCAGGATCTTTCGCTCATAAACACAGTTTGGAAAAAAACACAAGAATTACCTTGTGTTTTAAGAAAGATTCCCATAGGAATGATAGCAAGCAGGAAAAAAAATAATTAGGAAAAAGGAAATCTATAAAAAGAAAATAATATAGATTTGTAACCAGAGCGTGATGTTTAATTTAGAATTCAAGTATGTACATTCTTTAAACAAAGAACAATATTGATAATAAAATATCTTGAGAATTTAAAATATCATAAAATGATAAAAAATTTACATACAGTTTGGTTGGTTGGAAAAAATTTAAATCCTAACTTTTGGATAGTAAGCTCTTAGGGAAGATGGGGCATCATGTGGAAATATAGACCCTGAAGAGAGTGGGAGGAAGCCTCATCCTAAAATAAGTGGCTCTGGCCTATAACTCCCTGTCCCAGAAATTGGTTACTTCCCACACTGAACTATTGATTAGAGAGACAAGCTTATGTCAAAGCTCCTGATTACCCAACCCAGGCAAAAGATAAGATCCTGTTGCTGAAGATACCACAGGCTGCTGTCACATGACATTGAAAGACCCTGCTGGATCCGGAAAGTAACCCTGTTCTCATATGGTGGCCTCTATAGTGCTGGAAGGTGCTACTCAAGCTGCCAGGGGAACTTGGCCAGTGATAGATGGAGAAATCAGGGTACATTGCTGACCAATGATCTAAGAATGCAAAGCACATTGCAACAAGGTAGAGACCAGCAAGGCAAGAAGTACTCATCTGTGCAATAGTGGCACTTAAACTAGGTGGGTAATCATTGGCTCTCTGATTGGCAAAGAACCCTTAGCTGGAATCCAATGCAAATTCATGTGAAGATCAAGAACCTGGACTCCAAAAGGAAGCCCCTGCTAATCATGGGCCTACAGAGAGGCTACACCCATTGAAATATCACCAACTGACAATGTTTGTCCCATTTAACCTACACTGACCTCATTCTCTGTTGGAGATTCTGTATTTTTCAGAAGGCAGTGGGAACTGTGGACAACCCAATTCTACCAGTAAGACCTGAGATGATGTCTGACTCCCAGGCAGGAGATTAAGTACCTCTAAGACATCATCTAGGGCTCAAATGAAATCACAGAGGAAGTGGTGAGATGAGCAAGAGTACTGCTTTCACAGCAAGTCAGACAACCTGCCCAAGGGTAATGGAGACAGACACAGAGGATACTAAACTACACTAAGAAACAAAGCTAGAAAAATCCAAAATCCATAATAGCAAAAAGAGATTCTATAAACTAGAATAAAAGGACAATTTCAGGGAGGGGGAAGATATACACAAAACTAAATCTAAAATGAATTGGTGCCATAGGAGCCTTACTCCTGGTCGTCAGGCTAAAACATATAACCCTCCAAAGGAATATGTAGGTGTTGTCTGTTTACTACCCAAATTGAGCTGTTGAGGTCCCCAAAACAAGACAGGCACCTGTTGTTGTAATGCACCTAGTGCTTGTAATGGTTTGATTCAGGTGTCCCTCATGAACTTAATGTGTTCTGAATGCTTAATCCCTAGCTAATGGCAGGTTTGGAATTGGAACCTTGTTGGAGCTGTGCTATTGGGGGTGGCTTTATGGGGATTATAAACCAGCTTCCCCTTGCCAATATTTGGCACACCTTCCTGCCACTGTTTGCAGTGCTGTGGTGGAGGTGATGTCCACCCCTCTGCTCATGCCATCATTTTCCCTGCCAGGATGGAGCTTCCCTTGGAGTCCGTAAGCCAAATAAACCCATTCCTCCATATATCGCTTTGGTTGGGACCTTTTTTGCAGCAACGAGAAAGCTGACTACAACACTGCTCATGAGAGTTAGGATAGACATTCTTACAAGAATCTGAGCAGTTTCTTTTTCAGATACTATGTGACAGATTTGGTGGCTGATCTGGGCAATGTGTTAGCACAAGGCTGTTTCCTCTCACATTCTTTCCTGAGTCTAGGAACCATGGGCACTGCTGTCCTTCATTCAGGTGGTTCATCATGTTGGGTGGTGCACATGGGCCAGAGCCCTTTTGCAGGTAGTCCCCTCAGTCCAGCCTGTTCTGACAATCTCAGTTCCTCTTGTGGTCAGTGAACCCACACTTTGAAGAGGTTACTTTCCCACTCAAACTGCCCACCCAGGCTGGGAGCTTGAAGTTAGCACTTGCTTTCCTTGTCAATTTCATCTTTTTCCAGTTGCTTTTACTCAGCTTTATTTCTCATTCAGCTGACCCCAGCGTGGTTTTCCCTCAGCTAAGAGTGATGTTGTTCTAGGCATTAATTTCATTGTCAGCACAGTTGTGTGAACAAGTTTTATTGGTTATTTTGGGCTGCTTCTGCCAGTGGGAAGACTAAGTCTATAACAGCAATCCAATGCCTCGGAGAACCATTCCTTCCCTACTTATCACTTGCCAATTTCATAGAAGGAGACTTCAACTTGCTATTTGGATTGTTCATTATGTCTGAACAAAGTATTAGTATGACATCAATGAAAAGTATAGAAAAAGAAGTAAATGTATGAATACCTTTATTCAGAAATAAGTACAATTAATTTTTTGGTATTATTTTCATTTTTTTTTCATCTGAGCAGTCATGTATAGTTATATAACACATACACACGCTTTTTTTTTAAAAAGGGTGTTGTACCACATATAAAATTCTAGACTTAGATTTTTAATATGCCATTCTTTTGCAAAAAAAAGTCATTATTCTTGGGCAGTATATTTTCTAATGGGTAAAAGCAATTCCTTTTCATAGGTGTTTCTATTCAGAACTTGGTAGAAATTCCTCCTTATGTTTGTTTGAACCTTGTTTTACCCTATCTTTTCTTCTTTCTTTCTTCATTGGTTCATATCAATGAATTGATGCTACTCTTAAATATAGTTTATATATATTAGATCATAAAAACCTACCATGCCATGTGATCAATTCACAGATGTGTTTAGACATATTGTTTCCATTGTCCTCTGTTCTTCAGAACCAGGATCAAGAGAATGGCGAGAACCTGCAGATCTACTGTTCTTAGGTTTCCATCAACATATAAGGTACCAAATAAACATTAATAGAGCTGGATGTGGTAACATATGCCAGCATTTGAGAGTCTAAGGCAGGGGGATTGAGAGTTTAAGAATATCCTGGAATACACAGCAAGATTCAGACCAGCCTGGGTTGCATATTAAGGCTATCTTAAAAACAAAATAAAATTTAAAAGTTATCATTACTAAATATAAGCCAAAATAATATACGAAAATTGTCAATAAAATTCTTTCAAGCTGCACAAATATATTGGTGATATTTCAGCTCAACTGATATGACTTGAAGTTTGTTCTTCTCTGAGTCTAACAGCTTGATCCATTCTGGCAAAGAAAACTTAGAGAATGAAGTATCAGACCCAGCTTGTATTGAACAGTCTTAATACATTGCTACTCTACAACTATTCTTTGAAAAGCCCGATTACAACTCTTAGCTCTAGCTACCAAACAAAAGAGTTACAAAAATCAAACAAATTACTTTTTTTGGACACCTACTATGTACTTAGCTGTAATGGCCTATAAACATGCATGTATCACACTTGGGCCAGGAAGACCGGGCTGAGTACTAGGATATCCGGGATCCCTTGCCACAAGGACTAATACAGACAGCCCACGGAGGAGGATATCCAACTGATCAGGGATGGGGAGGGGGGAATTGGGGAATTCAGGATAACAACACATTGTTTGCCCACTAAATAATGTAACTCATTATGGACAATAAATATATATTTTAAAAAATGCATGTAGAATTTTCCTGCTGATAGTGGTATAACATTTTAATCAAAACATGAGACCAACTCTGAAAAAATTATTGCTACCAAAAAAGATATTCCCAAAGAGATTCTTTAGTATTATGGTTTAGTCAACACTTGTGCTTAAGTAATAATTAATAATCAATTGTTAGACTCTCTTAATATTCTAGAAACTAATATCTGCAAAATTTCACTTCCAGAGTGATTTTAATAATGACCATATTATACTGGGACTTCCCATCCTTAATTAGTTCTGAACCATTCATATTGAGATGCATTGTTTCATTATATTAAATGGAAAGTTTGCACTTGGAGACGGCCCCATACTCTGTACATATGCTACAGTATTTGTCCTTAAGTCTAGGGATTTCCTCCAGTTGGCATGAGTTATAGGCAAGGTGTCTAACACCCAGATTGAGTGAGTTACTCTAGCTTATGGTAGTGTTGGGGAGAAAAGTGCATAAACCAGAGGATGTCATTAGACCAGTGACAATGGAGGAGAAAATATCCAGTGCTGACAGCCTGCTCACTTGCAAGCTGACGGGTGTCAGCGTGCAGAGCAGCACAGACAGAATGGCTTAGGAAGGGGTTTGCTGCATCTGGTGAGAAAGGAAGTGTAAGAGAAAAAGAGAACAAAATATTGTATGTCTGTCTTTGCTCCACCTAGGAAAAGCAGACACAATGAGTCCACAGTGTGCAGAGAGAAGGAACTAACCACATGTATTAATACAGCCTTTGTGCCTCAGCTGTAAAACAGGTTCTGGACTTGTAGTTAAAGGGCTGCCCAGATGGGGCTGTTCCCCCCTTTCTTTGAGTATTCCATATTCTAATTATGACTCGCATGAAAGCAAGACCACTGGTGTGGCCCCCAGAGCAGGCAGGATAAAAAGCCAGGCCCGTGAACTCACTGGCTGCTCTTTTTCACTTCCCTTCTCCTCCCTCTGCTAATTCAGTCTGAAATTTTTGACGGCATTTGGAACTCTTCAAGCTGTCTCTGGTTGTTTTTCATTACTAGAAAGAAAGAAGATTGAACCTCTGAAGGAACTGAATAGCTAACTAATGGCAGAGGAAACAGGCTGATTAGCAATGTGATATGAAATTTCCACAAGCACATGAAGCACGTCTGATTGTAGCAAAAAGAAATAATTTAGATAGATAGATAGATAGATAGATAGATAGATAGATAGATAGTTAGATAGATAGATGATAGATAGATAGATAGATAGATAGATAGATAGATAGATAGATAGATAAAACAAAGCAAGAAAGAACTTCTTGGGTCTGGTGGGGGTCTAGATTTCTGTGCAAGTCTTTGTCAGTGGGCACAGGCCCCAATTCATGGGGTATTTTATTATGATAGTGAAAGTTAGGCTATCAATTTTAATCCATAAAGGAATAACACCATAAAATTAGACATTTCAAAATCATCTTAATCCATTTTTATTATTGTTGTTACAGCTCTGTATTTTCTGTGTTTTACAAATTGAAGTCTATCAAGTACTAGCAGATACATTGAAGTTCACTTCAAGATTCCATCAATCTCCTATGAAAACAAATGTCCTTAACAGTAAGTGATCCCCATGGAAACTCTGTTGTTATCAATATAGGAATGAATTCTGCACAATTTGTATTGGGCTTTGAATAAAATGAGATGATTATTGGGTATAATTTTTATTTCAGTTAAATTCTTTAAACACATTTAGAGATTTCTTTTTTCTCTCTTCTTCCCTGGCTGCCTCCCAAAATCTCAATAAGAACCTTAGCCCTGTGAAAATCAGGAGCACTGTCTCATTCATTCATACAGTGTTATTTATTGGACAGATAGTCACCAAATGTTTAATAAGATAGATTGTGATAGATATTGTGAAAAAAATGATAAAGGAAGGGATCTGTAAATAAAAAGAATTGGAATTTCAGTGGCCAGATAATCTTTCACTGTGAAGAATAATTAAACCTGCCTATAAAGAGAAGACATAGCACAGTCATGGGTTAAGTGTGAGAAATTGTTCTATAGGAAATAACTGTAAAGGCAGATGTATGGGGTATGACAGGAAGAGCAAAGCAGCCAATAAGGCCTGAAGAAAGCAACTGGTAGGAGATGGTCACAACCTCATAGCCAGACCAGATTATGTGAGTCAATGCAAGCAATTTGGTTTTACTCCAAGTAAGGTGAGAGGACATTGCACAGCTGGTGTCATTGAGAGACTACTATGCTTATGCTTGGGAAGTCTGCTATATTGATAAGAAACTTGTTGGAATGACAAAAGCAGAGATGAAGATGCTAGCTAGAAAGCTCCTACAATTATTCAGACTAAAAAAATACAAAAATGGGCAAAATTCATAGCCATGAAAAAAAAAAAGCACAGGGTCGTTGGATTTCAAAGTATTTTAAAGTCAGAGCAAGAGCACTTGGTGACAGATTGGGAACAGGTCACTGGAATGGGGTGAAGTACATGTAATGCCAGGGATTTGGCCCTAAGAAAATGGAAACACACAGTTTTGTTTACTAAGAAGGGGAGAATGTGCGGGGCATATTTGGAGAGAAAGTTATAGCCTGGCTTAGGACTGAGTAAATTTCAGATGTCCAGCTAGATATCTAAATGGAGAATGCTAAAACTGAGAAGAGATGCCTAGACAGAGATATGAACCTGGAAATTGATAACAGAAAAATAACATTTGAAATAATCAAAAATATGAGGCTGTCAAGGTAGTGAGCAGAAGGAGAAAAGAAGAGAATGCAAGAACTCCAGGCACTTCTGGTGGAAGATTAACAGAACCCTCCACAGAGACCAGGGACACGCCAATGAGCTAGAAAAGAAAAAAAAAATGAAAACAAACCAGCCAAATGTGCTATCCCAGAAGTCACATAAGGAAGCACTCAAGGAGGGAGTGATGGACTGTGTCAAATTCTGGGGATAGTCCAAGTAAGATGGTGACTACGAACTAGCCACTGGATGTAGCAGGGTGCAGTTCATTAGGGGGGTTGTTAAGATTTCCTTCGAGTGGTGTGTTCAAAAACTTGCTTGGAAAGGGTTTAAGAAAGAACACAGGAGAAGAATTGGGACTAGTTAATTTAGAAAGTGTTTTGAAAGACTTCTCTGTGAACAAAAATCAGTAAGTCAGTGGTAACCGACAGAAAGGATAGGTTCAATGAAATCACTTGGCACATGGGAGAAATAAAAGCATGTTAGTTCGCTAAAAGACATCCTCCAGTAAAAGAAGAGGAAAATGATAAGGATGGATAGTAAAGTCTTTGGGGGAACAAAAGAAAGCATTCTCTTGCCAAATTGTGGACATGTCTTTAGATAAAACACCCATCATCCAAGGAATGCAATCAGGTAGGCATTTATCAGTGGTGGTAGTCACTCAGGGAAGCTCTTCCTGCTTGTGTTTTGTCTGAAAGCAGGGTCATCACCTAAGAGTTGGGATTGAGGAGGAAAATCCGGAGTTTTAAGAAAGAGTAAAAGTAGGAAATGCTTTTCAGGAAAAACAGGGGAAAGATTGGACTGAGGAAATATAACATGACTGTCAAATAGCATTAAGAGCCCGCTTGAGACTAAGGGTTATAAATTTAAAGAAAGACAACCATTGTGCTTGTGTGTTTTTCTGCTGACACTTTTTGCTATATGGAAGTAATGTGGTGTAGGAAAAAAAAATATGGATTTAATCCCAAGTTAGCCATGAAGGGAATTCTGTCAGATGCACAGCAAGGGGAGTTATTATAATAGTGGATCATGAAATTCAAGGTGAGTAAATAAAGGGCCATTGAGGCGTGTTCAGGGACAATGAAAGGTATTCTATCAATTATTTCTGCTCGTGATATATAAGTAGGCATGAACTGGAAAGACAAAAGTATCATGAAACACATGTTTGGAGAAGTGTACAGTTGTTGATCTAAAAGAAACCACTGATCTAACCAATGCCCACTGTCTCCTGTAGACAGAAAGTGAGAAGGTCAAGGGGCTAAGAAGTCAAATTGAAATGAACAAGTCCATTGGTTTTTAACATCACCAAGAGTTAAGTCAGGAATAGTTTGCAAAGAGAAATTTTTTTAAGAAGTAAACTCTTGATGGAAACTAGGAGAATGACCTAGAGGTCAGGAAATGGGAACCAGAATGGGTAATGTCCAGTCCCATAGCATGAGCCCTGAAGCTGTGAGGGTGCAGACTTGAGAAGGAAACCTACCTACAATCTGTAAGGAAAAAGAACAGCTGCTACTTCTCCAGAGCCAGGAATGGAGAATAGGGGAGAGAAGAGATTCACTGATATTTTCAGGGGAAATTGTGTCCTCAGAGACGAGTCAATTCCATTACAAGAGTGGTTCTCTGGCTTGGCTGCTGAGCTTATCAATAAGCTACATGGATAATAGCTAGTTAGCTTGATGGATGGATGATGATGGATTTTTAGGTGTTCAATAAATAGTTTTCAAATTCATTGTTTAAATTTTTACCCCAAAATTCTCCTAGAAGTCCTGCCACCTGAGTCAATCTAACTTTTCAGATCATTAAATTAGATGGATGGAATTATTTACATTCTCTGTTGTGCAAGTGAGAAAAGCACCCTCAGTCATGTATGTAAATTTGTTTTCATCCCAGATAAATTGGTCAAAAACAAATATTTGCATGACATAAACATGACTTTGGTACTAAGTACAAATTCTCTGTTAATAATATCAGCTCTCTATCACATAGGAGCTACAGTGTTGCATGCAACTCTGGGATGACTATAGACACAATGCCAAGGAGGCCAGTCAGCAATGGAGAAGTAACTGCTCTTGCTGCATCCTTGATTTTGGTCCTCTGGCCAAAGAGTTAGACATTCAGCTGGCTTTCCAAGTGAGAAATACCATCTACTCTATGTGGCTCACTCTGCTGGCTAGCAGATACATTAGTACACAAAACCCTAGCTTTCTACTGTCCAGATTACCCTGGTTCTGGGAAGAAATGAGGCTTCTTGACCACCCAAATTGCCACATATTACTATACACCTTCATAAACCTATGGGTATTAACTCTGATTTGATTCTTTTAAAATTTAATTTCTAACAGTACTAGGTGACATGTAGCAGGCCTTACAAAAACTGGGTTGAAGAAACAAGTCACAAACTCAGAGAAATCCAGCTTCCACAGGAGACCTCTGTGATTTTGAAACTCAAAATCCATCACCCCTGATAGTTGGGCTGGGCAAAGAAAATTAACTCATATCTTAGTTCTTGTAATATAAATACCAATGACACAGACTATTAAAAAAGAACAAGAGGCACTTGATGGATAAAATAAAAGCCTGCATTTGGTCACGACTTTCCTACAAAGGAGAAGCAAGACAAATCGAGTGATGCTGCAGAGAAACGAAGATCCTTAAGGCAAGTCAGCCAAGGAGGAAAATGTCCTCTTAAAGTATAAATAGGTCTTTGTTGAATTTTAACAAGCCCTCAAAGGACAGATTCCTGGAGATGTCTCCAGGTCTTCATTTAATGTGAAAATACCTTACACTTTCCCTTAAACAAAGAAATCGCACCGCTGGCTAGGAGCCAGAGCTTGCACATTTTCTGAGGCACTGCAGGAAAGAGAAAAGAGAGAGGCCAAGCCCTTCCACATTTGGGCTGCAGAAAGAATGTGCCTCACTTCCCAGAGTCCTCACCAGGAGCAGCTCTGGACCCTGATTAATGAGTCCTCCCATGTGCCTGGCCTCTCTGCCCCCATGGCTGCTCCCTGCTTCAATACTCATTGTGAATCTGAAAGTGCCTCTTCAGTGAAGAAAGCCCTGAAGTGATGTATGGGGAATCAAAGGGAAATGCAGATATGAGTGCTACCTGGCCAGCAGGAAATTTGAACTCTATCAACTGAGATGGGCCAAAGAGCTGCTGAAAGGTAAGATAAAGCTCAGAATGGAATGACTATGTCAAGAGCGTGAATTTCATCCTGGCAGTGGACAAGAGGGTCAGGTTTGAGTTAAAAGTTTATGAGTTGATGGAACACACCATTACTTCCTCACCATGTTTTGCTCTAGACAAGTGAGGCTCCTTATTCCTCCATCTCCTGAAAAGGACTTTCTGTACCATTTGGGTGGCTGACCTGGGATCGCTTATTTATAGGCTAGGCTTTATTTCAGTAAGAGAAATTGCTTCTCATGAACCTGGATAAGCATAACACTCATATCTGTGCATTATATAATAGGTGTTACTTGAGGTTTATAAATACTAATGTATTGTTCCCAACATGGCTACATAGTGAAGAAGCCGAAGCAAGCGGTGCATGTGATCCATTCATGGTATATATCTAGGAAATGGTAGTCCTGGCATTTAACGATGGCCATATGTCTCTGGAGTCTGTGCCTATGCATTCTATGTCATCTGATTCTCATTTGAAAGAGAAAACGTGATAATTTTCCCAGAAAGGCAGATGCTTCTTTCAAAGAGAAAAAACATTTTACAAGAGTAGCAATGGGAGAAGTAATGCAGCATAGTGGCTCTAGGTTGGGACTGTCTTCTGCCCATTTTCAAGCCAGATAACCTTGAGCAGGTAGCAAACTCCTTAAGACTCGACTTTCCCATCTGCAATATGGGGATCACACTAACAAACGGACTCTAGATATTAAACGGGATAATGCTTAAGGTGATACATATTAGTACAATAAAGGTATAATAAATGGTAATACTAAAATGCCTTGAATATATGTTGGTCCCACTCCTATTAATGAATTCACCCTGGTGAAATCTGAACTTTCTATTTATTCCATTCTCAGAATATGTATTAAAAGATTGTTTTGTATATACCACTAAGAACTTGAAAATGACAAGGGTGTTTTTGGTTTCAAAAAAGAAATGTAAAAAATATATTTTAGTACATTCAAATTACTGACAACAAGCTGACAAAGAAAGCGAATGATAAAAACCTAGAAGTAAGTTAGTAACTGAGTGGCTGTTCAAGACTCATCAGAACAAGTAGAGCCCATCTTAGCTTGGTCCCCAAAGTGTCTCATTGTCCTGAGTTTCTCGTGGCTTATTTGATTTGTATCCACTGTGTCCCTGAGCAGTAATGGGAGCTTTGTGACCACATCACCCCAAGGCACTGATGTTTCGTGGTGCCAAAAACTTTGTGGTTAAGAAGAATGGTCAAAGCTTCGATAATTTAAGGCCAGGGATTTTTTTTTTCCACTGCAATGATTCAGTGAGCATTGTACGCACATGTGTTCCAATACAGCTGGAGGCTCAAATGACTATCAGACCCTTTGGTGTGAGTTCAAATTTCCTGAAGGTGTTGGAATGTCTGTAAAACATCAGATGCCCTTTTGCTTGCATTTTTCAAATAAATATATTTTAATTCTCGGCTGATTTGACATTTCACTTTATTTATGGGAGATTTGACAGTGTCTTTGAAAAAAAATTTTTTTAAGTTTCTGGCAGGTAGCAACTTTTATATTAACAAGTTATATCTTATTTGTTTATACCAAAAAAAAACTCTGTCATTGTGATTGTGTATGTTCCCTCCCCCCAAAAGCTTTATTCTTGTTCCAATACTATTAGTCATATTTTACAGAATATTGGTGAGCCTCTGTCATCACCCTAATGAGGCAGTTTTCCCACTTGAGCTTCAGAAAATCTATTTTAAGAAGAGTCTGGGCAGTGTTGTCAATAGAAATTAAGGAATCTTTTTTTTGTCGAATTTGTGATAATTGCAAAGTAGATTTCTCTGGTTTTCTACTAACATTTCTTAACAAAAAAGGAAAAATAACCTTCTCGCACTGCTGTGCTTTGAGTAGTAAAGTCTGCAGTCAATGGCTTCCATCAGCTGCCGGCATGTTTTCCGTGATGTCTGAGAATCAACATGTTACATATGCATATACTATGGCAGATACAGTCCTCCAGTTCCACCTTGAGTTTTCACTCCTAATTAGAACAAGATTAATCAGCTAAACAGCATCAGCCATCAACCTTATAATAGGCCAGTATGTAGCTATGCACAGCATGCTTAGGAGTTTAAGGAGGAATCATTTGTCCTAATAATTCTCCAGCAGAGGAACTTTTGTTTCTTTTTTAACCAAGGCAAAGATATCTATTATGACAGTCAGAGTGTCACTATAAAAATCTATGTTACTGTTACCAACCCGTCGGATAGCCTTGTACCATGATAAATAGTAGCCTTTGTGTCACAGTTGACATTACAACAAAGCTTTCTTTGTTTGTTGGTTCATACTGCATCTTTATCTGTAGTCAGCAGGAGGCTTTAGTGTACCTGCACCATGGTCACTCAGAGAGAGACATTGTTTCTCTCATCATCTTACAACAAAACAGAAGTCATGAGTAAGTAATAATTAGGTGCAAAACCCTTTACAATGACAACCATCATTTCTATGCCCAGCTCAAATCATTCAGCACTAAAAGAACATACTTGAAGATGAGCTTGGTGATTCCCATCCAAAATACGAACACATGGAGGATGAGGCAGGAGGATGGCAAGTTTGAAATCAGCCTGGGCCCAAGAAAGAAGAAAAAAGATTTTTGCATACATATATAGATGATAGATAGAAAATGATAGATTATAGATCAATAGATGGATGGTAGATAGATGATGATAGATAGATGATAGACAGATAGATAGATGATAGATAGATAGATGATAGATAGATAGATGATAGATGATGATGATAGATAAATAGATAGATGATAGATAGATAGATAGATAGATAGATGATAGATAGATAGATTGATGATAGATAAGAGAAAGAAAGAGAGGAAAAAGAGGGAGTGAGAGCTGAATTTGAAATGAACACACAGTAAGGCTTATGCATTCAAGGGCATAAATGTGTTTGGAGACTTAAGTAACCTCTGGAGTCAGTAATCTGGATGGCTGCAAGCCAGAAAATCAATTTTCCTATGAGTATGATGAGCAGCAGCCACATTCTAGTTGGTCTGTTTCTTCTTAAATGTCAGTGTCTTTATAATGAATTACCCTGTTTTTAAAGAGATATTCTCTCTAACCATGAAACTACCCACAAAGCTAGATTACTCATTGTTTCTTGTGTCTCAATAGCTAATTCCTTTCCTTTGCTGCAATTCATCTGGTAATGGACATTTGGTTGTTTCTAGTTTGAGTCCACTAAAATGAATGATGTTTTGAGCCTTCAGGTACAAGTCTGTGTACAGAAATCTACCTTCCTGTCTCTTGAGTGTATCAGTCGAAGAGGGATGATTAAGTCATAAGAGCATACAGTGCCTACTTTTCAAGAAATTGTCAAATTGTTTTCCAAAGATTTTTTGCGCCACTGTGCATTGCTTTGAGCATTGTATGAGTTCCAGGTTTTCCGTGTCTTCACAAATGCTGGTGTAA
Organism: Zapus hudsonius; assembly: GCA_004024765.1. NCBI lineage: Eukaryota > Metazoa > Chordata > Mammalia > Rodentia > Dipodidae > Zapus > Zapus hudsonius. Next base: position 15,405 of record PVHP010003730.1, read on the forward strand.
ACAGTTTCTTTAATTTTAGTCCTTCATAGAGAATTGTGGAAGTATCTGATTATATATTCAGCTGCCATTTCTCTTTTACTGAACACGTTTTTATGTGTTTATGCCTAAACGCATAATCGTTTGTGGGGTGTTTGTTCAAATCACTTGTTTATGCTTTGAGAAAACTTTCTCTTTAATTGACTTATAAGAGCTACATATCCCTGTTACAAATCCTTTGTCTGTTACAGGTGTTGGGAATTTTCTACAGGCTGTGATTTGTCTTTTCATTTTCTTAGCCATGGCAGTAGAAGAGCAAAAGACAAGATAGGGTTTAGATTTCAGGGTCAGATCGTACCTGTCCATACAAGAAGGAGCTGTCTTCAAAGATGCAACCCATTCCATCTAGATGTAAGATAGGAGGCATTGCTAAGGCAAGTGCTATTAAAGACAATAGGTCTTCATAAAAGTACCACCACAGTGCTCCTTTTTTGATTGTCTTGGTTGTGCCCAGGGATGTAGTGAGCTAGTCAGAAAGGAAGAGAGATTGGGCCTGTGGCCTCCTCAACTCCAAAGTTGTATAGCTTTTATCTCTGCCAAAATACACACATTTCTGATAGTGTTCTATATGCAAAAATTGAACTATTGTAAGTAACTCATTAAAACATAAATTCACATATAAACATCAGTAAATAAAGTAAATTTCATCCAGGGAAATGTGCTAGATTCAATTCCCTATTAAAGTCAAAGATATTTTTCAGACTGCCTTTATCATAATAGTAACAACTCCAAACTTATCACCAGACACACACACACAAGAAGACTTATGTAATGTTAAAAGCGGGGCTGAAAGGATGGCTCAGTGTATAAAGCACTTGCCATGTAAGTGTGAGTACCTAAATTTAGATCCCCAGCATCTACATAAATCCAGATGCTACAATGGGCTTCTGGTAACCCCAGCATGACTATGGGGAGAGATAGAAAATCCAATGAAAGATGATAGGACAGATAGCCTGGTGAAAAGATCCTTGCATAAATGAGATGGAAGGCAAGAAGCAACCACTGACATGTGCACCCGGGCACATGCATGCGAGGAGAAAACTCAGATAGGAATTCTATGCTGTCTTCCTTGTAAATACATCTTTGCTCTTAAGACCTCAAAATTGGAAGCAACCCTCCCATGTTATGAAAGGTAATCTATTCTATTCAAATTCTAAATATGTAATATTAATTGCCTTGATTAAGTAGCTTCACAGTAGCATCTTTACTGATATTGATGAGCAACTAGACACTGTAATCTAGCCAGCTGTACACAGAAAACTGAACAGTCTCCACCTCACTTGTCAGCTTCGAATCCACACACATTCAATATCTAAAGACAATAGTACAACAAAGTGACATTTTCTCTTACTAAGATGCAACTATCCTTCAAACAACTGGAAATACAGAAGTCAGATCCTTCCATAAAGCATGTGTGTGATAATCAATCTTCCCTATGCTATTCTGTGACTTATATATTGTATTGTAGAGGTAACAAAATTTGCATACTGTAATATAAAGTAAATGTATCATGTTATATGCATAAAGAAAAATGTAACCAAAATATACATAGACACACAAACATCCATGACAAAAAAGATACATAATCATACCTATTACGGTGTTCCTTTCAATAGCTAGTAACCTGGCCATAGTTAATCTGTGTAACTGTCTTGCCTCTTTCTTTCTTCACGAAGCACCTCACTGCCCGTGTCTCTTCAAGTGGTTCAATAAGCCAAACCCACAGTCTCAAAAAGTATAAGACATCAGTAGTTCTGCCAGCACCACTCATTGGCTGTTGTCATTTCTGTTTTATTTAAGGTGGGTGTGTGTGTGTGGGGGGGTGTTTGTGTGTACTACACATGTACATGCACACTGAGAAACACAAGGCCTGATATATGCTAAACAAGCTCCCTAGCATGGAGTTAAACGAATAATCATTCCACTTATTTTAAACACAGGACATAGTGGTAATAAATATGACCAAAGGCCCAGCACCTTCAATGGTGAGTCTCTCAATCCTATATCATAACTGCAGGTCATGAAGAAGTCAGCAATAGTAGAAAAAAGTTTCTGAATGTTCAATAAAACACTAAATGAAAATACAGCATATAAGACCAAAGTTTTTTAGGCAGCAACATTTTTGCTATAGCACAGAACTTCAGTGTGGCCTGGAGTGTGAACAGAGAGCATGTCCACTTTGCTTGTGAGTACCTAGTGCCATTAAAAGGCATTGGGGACCGCCAGCAACACCTCAGATTCGAGATGATTATGTGCTTTGAATTGCAATAGTTTTTCTGTTCCTACAAAGGTTTCTGCTTGTACAGAAACATAATGGCTTAATTACGAAAACAAAACCAACTTTTGATATTTTCCTGCTGTTATTCCTCAGCATGTGCCCAAGTAATATAGGCTATCTTTGTATTCATTGATGTTCTAATGGTTGATTTTGAAAACTGCTGTTTGAGTTGACAACTTGAATTTCCAAAAAAAAAGTCATTAAATGCTTTTTGGCTTGAGATTAGGACAGAAATTCCAACTGCTTCTGAAATGGCCCAGTGTATACTTCTGCCATTTTGTGCTACAAATTCATGTGAGGCAACATTCTAGGCTTTGGTGACTTTAAAATGAAAATCCTGATCAACTCAGAAAAATGTCCTGAAGTATCAAATATTCAAGCAAGACTTCATTCTTTAGGTGAAAACAACTGTGTCTATCTCAATAGTATTCAAATTTGATTTCACCTGTAGCAAATGATAAAATTGCATGTATAACAAAGATTTTAAATAAATTTATTTATATCTTTATTAGTAAATGTTGATGTATTTATTTTATATATGTGTATACCCAGGGTCCAGAGTCACATAAAAAATTCTCAGGTGATTGGGCTGGAGAGATGGCTTAGCAGTTAAGGTACTTGCCTGCAAAGCCTAATGACCCAGGTTAAATTCCCCAGTCCCTTTGAAAAGCTGGATGCATGTATCTGGTGCATGTATCTGGAGTTTGTTGGCAGTGGTTGGAGGCCCTTATGTGCCCATTCCCTCTGTCTCTCTTCTCTCCATCTCTTTATGCTGGCATATTAATTAATTTTCAGTTGAGCAATCCTAATTACACTTGTGTGTCCCACAAAAAGCATGAAAGTAGGTAGGAGAGCAGCTGGAAGAAGGGGTTGCACAGGATCAGAAAGAGAACAGGGAACAATAATGGAAATGGCCATGATCAGTAGACATTGCATGCATGGATGAACCTGTCAAAAATCACTCCACCAATCAATCAATCTAAAACATTCTCAGGTGAAAATGGGTTTTGAGTGGGGAAAAAAAGGAAGATGCCCTTCCCTAAAAGATCCCCAGTATTCTACACATACCCTTACTCACACATTTCACAGTAGCAACCCCATTTCCTCTTGGTAATCAGAATAAATCACTCCAATCTCTCTAACTCCTTATCTTGATTAGGGCACACAAGGAGCCCCAAGGGGCTTGGTGGAAGCCTTGCCTAAACATCATGTTCAACAGAATCATGTGCGTGCTGGTAGATGCAGGACCTACAGAAGCATAGCATAAGGTCACAGAAGCAGAAAGGAACATTTTCCTGCTGAGTCAGTAGGAGCAGTAAGTGGTCACCTCCATTTCTACTCCCTGTTCCCTAGGCGCATGAATCCTGGCATTGGGAGAAAGAACCCCTTTGCTGAGCACTGGCATAGAACACATGCCAGAGAAACACTCCCGATGTGGTATCAGCACCTGGATCACACTGACGCTGTGTCTCCAAAGGTCTATCCCGTACTTTCCAGATTCCATCATCAGGATGGTAGAAACATGACTGTACTGGTGAATTTCATAAATATGGACTCTTTGTCCAACTTTGTTTACTAAGCAGTTTCCTGATCACTTGTCTAGAAGGGAGGGCAACTCCAGGGACAGATAAGAAGGAAGAAGAGTTTGCAGAGAGGGGAATGGGAGGGCTTGGGGGGATACACACAAAACTAAATCCAAAATTCATTGGTACCATAGACACTTTACGCCGGGATAGCAGATAAAAAGATATAACCCTCCAAAAGAGTATGGGGGATGGTCTGATAAGAAGGGCCCTGGAGGGGGTGGGATGGAGCCTAATCATAAAATATTGGGTTCTGGCTTGTAACTCCCAGTGCCAGAAATAGGTTACTACCCACACTGAGCTGTTAATGGAAGAAACCTACAAGGTCTCATATAAATAATTTTTTTTAGAAAGAGTAGCATAGTCCTTGTGGCCTGATAAAACTCTCAAACTACCTCTTCTGGCCTACATAACTGAATTCTTATGCAAGCTCTTCCCATTGCACTGATATCTCCCTCCCCTAACCTACCCTTCCTAGACCACATCTGCAGTCATTCCATCCTTAAGCAAAACATATGATAGCTTTCTTCGTTGCCTCCTTTGAGCTAACAGTCAAGAGAGAAACACTCCCCTTTAATATAAGTCCCAAGAGGAATACCACAACTTCTTTAGGAGAAGTGATCATATTTTTATAATCCTCCATTATAATCGGCCTATTGATTATATATCATTGCAGGGAACCCCATGTAGATAACAAACCTAAATGGAATTGCCAGAGATGAAGATATCAGAAAAAAAAAAATCTACAAAGTGTGGTCCCAAGTATTAGATGTGTAATCCCATCTCTTGTTTTAACATCATATGTGTTTATACATTTACTAACTTTCCAAAAGTGTTAATTCAAATTGGTCTCCTAAGCATTCCCTCATGTTGGCAGCATTTGGCTGTGAGTTAAAGTGAGCAGCTGTCACAGAGCGTTCACTAATGCCTCTGTCCGCCACAGATTGGAAAGTCTAGGACTGTGTGAATCCCCACCTGAGGAACTGTCACATCTGTTGGTTTTTGGAACGTTCAGATAATTGCTACAAAAAATAGTTTGATCTTATTTCCATAATATGGGACTGCACCAACACTAAATAAACTAGGCTATTAAACTATTTTACCATAAATGTTGTTTATTTATGGCCTTGGACATGTGGAATCTATTAATAACATCTCCAAGGATGGAAGCTACTTACTTGCTAAGTGAAAACCAAAATGTCAAAAATAATTTGGGGATAAAGTAAATGCATATGGCAAACCTTGACAAGCATGAGGCTTACTGAAGTTATCAGAAATGCAGATTACTTAGACATTAATAAAGAGACATAATAGTATTTCAGGCTTGATTAGGATCATGCATGGCAAGATTTCAACATCACTTCACACATCATGACATGCAAAAGATTCCCAGTGCAGTTAAGATTCCAATTATAATGCAATTCAAATTTTATTAGTCATTTAGTAACACTGCAGAATAATCAAATGAGGCAGGGAGTGATTTATAAATCAGTTGACTCCTTGAAGGCTTCTTAAATGTAAGAGAAGCTAATTAACTTTTTATATAAAGAAAAATGCCACTTTATGTTTCAATTATTGTTTAAAACATAACTTTACTACATTTTTCTTTTAAAATGACTTAAGACGATTTAGCCTGAATACAACACAAAGCATGTTAATTTATAAATAAGTGATCAGGACTCATTTGACAGAGGAGGTGAAAATATTTTGGCCTGGCTAAAAGTGGTTTGTCGTAGCATGTTTTCTGCTCAAAAAGAAAACTGTTGTCTTATCATTTCATGAGACATCAGACCCCAAAACAGAAACATTCAGTGTTTTTTTTCTGACATCATGCCATTCAGAACCTTAGCATGAACCATTCTGAATAATTCAATCATCTCGTTCAAAATGTGAGGGATGGGTGGGGGAGATGGCTCACTAAATAAATGCACCTATGATTACTTAGTTTTCATTACCAGACCTGCTTTGTTGGGCTTCTATAATCCCAACACAATGATAGTAGGAAGGGAGGCAAAGAAAAGAGAATGTCCCAGAAGTTCTGGATCAGCTAACACAGTGATCACAACAGTGAACAAGAAGGGACCCTGTATCAGGCCAAGAGGAACCAGCACCTGACCAGCCATGTTTCTATCCACTGTGCTGACCCTCCAAATATGTGCACTGTGACCTGGAGCTACAGATGCCCAGAAATGTGTCCCTAGCAATCCTTTTTGAATTCTGACTTTAAACTGAGCATGCTCAGTAATGTACATCTTGCACAATGCTCACCAACAAAAATGCTCTGCTGACAATATGCATTGTGTGCTTTCCCCCAAAATAAGCATTTTGACAGATACGAACACTACAGGACACACTCTTTTTCGCAAAAATTCTAATTTCTTAAAAGAAACAAAAAGTACAATTTAGAAGAATGTGTCCATGAAGACACCTGCCTTGCATAGCTGCTGAGACAACTTATATTTTCTGCCCCACAAAAAAATAATAAAGGCAAAAAATGCCATAAAAGTGCTGCCTTCACAGAATGAAGAGATGGAAAAGTAGATAAGGAGGGCCAGAACGATTTTGTGCTGAAGCACATTATTGTCAAAAATATTTAAACTTTACCGGCATATTTGAATTTTAATACTGCTTCAACTGACATGCAATCTTTGTCTTGTCTCGTCTCTGCAAAGCAATCTCTTCAAAGAAACTCTGAAACACATGGTATGATTTTTTTCTTGTTTTCTTTGAACTCAATCTAACATTGTGATCACTCACTGGCTTCCCTCTCTGACCTTTCCTAATCCAATCTCTTCTTCTCTCTTGGCTTTTGTCATTGAAGATGGCTCTGCTGAGTCCTGAGAAGCGGTTGCAGGTGCATCTTGTAGTTATGGATACTCAGAAGTCCAGAAATATTTGTCAGTACAGACTGAATGCTGTAATTGGCATATTCCTTCTCTGGTCACCAGATTTACATGGTCCTCTCGGTTCTGCTGCTGTCCACCCATCTCTGTCATGGTGCTAATGGAGATGTGAGGCTCCTGCAGAGATACAAGTAGGTTATCCTCAGTCCATCCTGTACAGAGCCACACGCCTCCAGATACTGCTGTGCTACCTTGATGCTGGCTTTCTCCAGATGCCTGCCTTCTTTTCCTGTTGTAACTAAGTTTCTGGTGTTCAGGTTAGGATTTCTAATCTGCTAAAACCTATTCTCTGACGTTATTTCTTTGTCAGATCTTCTTAACAAAGTCTAATCAACCTATGCATATCTCTCTTCTACAGGCCCTTGATCCCTATGTTTACATGGAAATTATTTCTCAGAGATAAGCTAGCTCCTGTTAAATGAAGTCCCTGGAAAATAAATAATAAAGGAATAAATAAATAGAGTGTGACAATGCTAAGCATTTTACAAGGTCCAATGACTCAACATGATTATAGAAATTTAAAACAATATTACAAACTAAAGTCCAATTATTTTGGGTTATTTTAGTCCCTTTGAGGGTTAATCATTGCTCACCCCTGTGTCTGACCTAATATCCCATGGTAATCAAAAAATTTAAGATGCGCTCCTAACAAACCACAGGCTTCCACCAATCCAAAGGCAAAGGATGTCATCGGACAGCATCCGAAACCTGTAAGAATTCCCACTGCTTTGCTGTGGCCCTACCTGCCACTTCCCCAGTGCATTTGCAAGACATCTTCATTCATGGCTTGCTTTACTCTGTTACTATGGAAACTTCAGGAAACTGTTATCACATCGGAACGTGGTGTTTGGGGCAACCTGGATCTATGTTCTCAAGCTATGGTCACTCATATTTGGCTCCAAAATAAACTTTTCTTCTCCTTGAGGTGAGAGCTGTGTTTTGGATAGCTAAATCATATCTTAAATTTTGATACGGAAAAAAAAAAAGATTTTCATATCACTCCAGTCAGTGTTAATGAGTTTAGGAAATGGCTTTCCTCCAAGAAAAAGGTAGAACAATCTCTCCAGAAATTGAAATGTTAAGTTATGTTTAAAAAGTTACTTTTTAGGTATATGATGCATTAAAATGCCTCAAACTCGGTTCTTCTAGAGTGGCACCATTGCACGTGTCTGCTCCGGGATCATTCCTGTGGCTGTATCTGGCAGCTAAACATGAAAGGGTAGGTGGTGAGCCGCTGGCAGCCGGCCCAACATTTAACCCTGCTGTTGGAGACTGTCATAAAATAAGCACAATTTAATCTTTCCACATCATTTTGGCAGTGGATGTGATTTCCGCAGAAAATCACTTCAAAGAAGACAGACACCTTTGTTGATTCTTGTTTAAGCACCTGAGCATCAACGTGTTTAGAAATAAGAAGCAAAACCTAAAAACCTGAGACATGCTTTGAGGATTAAACACTAAAATGGTCTGTAGCTGGCCTATTAATTCTCCCAGATGGTGAGATGTGCTCAAGTTAATATAAGTAATCTCATCAGATTAAAAGTGATTACAGATGAATAGATTGTTTGTCATAATATTCTACTGCAAGGAACAGAATTCAGTATAGGAGAAGGCATGGATTTCTGAACATAGGTAGAAAACTATTTCTATAAAAATCTTCTCTATCATAACATCATTTAATATGTGGTATGAGCTGAAATACAGATAGCACCAGTGTGTCTTATGGTTTTCTGATACTATGGTTTATCTGTTTGGAGGAGAGTATGTAATTTATTTCAACAGCATTGCTTTTATATGAAGACATGCTAAAAGTAAGGATACATTACAGATTCATAAAACTAAATTTGAACTATTCCACACCAAGGATTCTGTTGTCAGAGTCAAGCAAGTTTTATCATGGCTAATGAAACGCTGAGACATGGATTCAAACTGAAAATTGCATTAGCTTGATGTAACAAAATGTATACAAGACCCAAAATACATTTTTCTGTATGTTTATCTGACACAGTTTACACAAAGAAATGATTTAAACCAAAATTACTTCCAATTTCAATAACACAATTTATCTCTTTGTAAATTATTGTGAAGAATAAAAACACAATTCCCATTAGAATTTTTTAAATTTATTTCTTATTAATAATTAGAAATACTATATGAACAAGTCTTATGATGCTACCCCATGCTCCATGCTCTCAACCCTCTGAGGGCCCAAAATTGTGAGATGATTTAAATATCTTCCATGTGGACTATCATCCCATGTGAATATTACATTTGCCTCATTCCATTGTATCTTCTGATAACACCTTTTAATCCTGTCTTCCAATCCTACTAGGTAACAATTCTCTTCCTGATTTTCATTTCCCACAGCAAATGATTTGGATGTTTAGATTCTTCATCATTTACAATTTACTCACTGCAAGTTCCGTTTCTAAAATCTCAAGGCCAAAGATCTGGTTTATTCCACCATGAGAGACAACTAAATTAAGAGAAGTACTGAAGGATGAAAGGCATCTTAAATGTGTGGAAAGAATGACAGAGTATTGATGAAGCTCCAAGAGACAACCCACTGGAAAACCCCAGGAAGATTGATATTTTATCCTTCCACATAGCAGAAGCCCATCTGTTCTTGAAGACTGGCATCTGTCACCTCTACCAGCTTGCTCCCACATTAGCTCCCCTCGTGGTCCTCAGTAACAAGAGACTAACGTACATGCTCAGCAGCTGTAGAGTGGAGTTTAACAAAAGTATCACTTGTTTCCATTGTTAATTCTCCTTTAGAAACTAGAATCTTTCGATCCACAGAATCTAAATTGATGGCAATGAGAAGCAAAAGTTTCCTCACATGTGTGGAGCAATTGTAATTGGCATCAAATCTATACACATCATCCCAGACATCTACTATACTACTTATGGACAAATTAGCCTGCCTGCTTGATGCAGAGTGTATCCTCAGTCTTAGATATGATGCAGTGTGGAAGGGTCAGACTTCCTTTGCACATACCTTTCAGCTGTGTATTGATGAGCATTTTGTTTCTGAGACCAAAATGCCAGAGAGAACAACTTAAAGGGAGGAATCATTATTTGGGCTCACAGCCTATGATCACATGGCCCTACCAAGTAGGCCTGTGCTGAGCAATGAGTCGTAGTGAGGAGGGCATAGTGGAAGGAGAAGTCACATCGTGAGGGCAAAGAAGCAGAGTAAAAGGAGACAAGAAGAGGCAAGGGTGGGAAATAGATCACGAGGGTCTCCCTTAGTGCACACTTCCTCCATAAATGTCCTTCCTCCTACTTTTCACCTCTTCTCAAAAATGCTTTCATATTATAAATCCAACAGAGGATTAATTCACTGATCAGTCTAGAGTCCTCAAGCTCTAATCACTATACCAACACCCATCAGCTGTCATCCACATGCCCAGTACAATGAACCCATGATAAACATTTAAGATTCAAACAAAAATAAGCAATATCTTTCAGAGCCCAAGTACTGTGACTCCATGAAAGCAGTTTCTGTGTTGCTCTGTATGGGGAAAAAAAGTAGACACCTTAGGTCATGTGCTCACTGCCATATCTCCCTGATGTCATTGTCAGATTTGATATGGATCAATAAATAAAATCTGTTTGGTCCACAGACTGTAGGTCTGCATAAAAGTCATTTCTATACATGAATATGTGTTGATTGGTGCAAAGCTGAATGGCTGCCCCTTTCAACATAGCAGAATCTAAAACAGTTATTAAAGAAGTTGTTTGTTTTTGTCGAAAGACATAGTGTACCACATTCTAGGGTTGGTCTCTTTGCTGGCAGTTTGGGCATTTACAGATGGCATCCCAAAGTGATAGTCACTCTCTGGCATTGGTGTGTGAGCACCCACACACAGAGCCCATGTATAGCTTCCACACCTACACTCTTCTTGTACCCACTGTCCCAGCACCAGGGTATCCAAGAGGCAGGCTGCATGATGCTTACCACCCAGGATATTCTGTCCACATGGTTTATCAGTGCCTGTTACACTTCCTGATAGACATATAGGAACCAAGTATGTTCTTATTTTGTGTTTACTTCCATAGGAGCAAATACAAGTTACTCCTCCAGACCTCCTCGGCTCTGATTTTCCATTCTTCCTTCTTATGTCCCTGCCCAGACATCTGGGTTGTTTAATGTTCATATTTCTTTTGGCAATTTTATTTTCTTACGAAGTGGATATAAAACAATATTGAGAGCTGTACTTATTGGGAAGAGGTTTCCGTTTAGCAAAAAACACATCAGCCATCTATCAGCTATTGTCAACATAAAATAGCAATCATATATCATTTACAGAACCTGTGCTGGGGGGGGACATTGTCCTCCATCAGTGGCTATAAAGTGGTCCCAAGGCTGCTAAAACCATTACTGGGGTGCAGGAGATCTGCTGGTACAGTAGTGGTAGATAAGAGAAGATCTGAGATGTTTGCATATGCAAGTTACTTTTTTCTCCCTGTTCCTGCTTAGGCCTGAACCTAAATATAACACTTCCATCTTATGGCACACCACTACTTTCTTAGGACAAGTCAGTCCACAACGGCCATCTCTGGCTCCTATGTCAATTAATAACACATGAGTAAAAGCTTTGTTCCCACCAGGAACCAGGTGCATTCCTGAAGCTATTTTTCAGTATGTTTGCAGTTCTTTGCAATAAATGGAATGCCATTGCTTGAGAGCCTCCCAATCTGCGGTTAGTATTTTGACCTCTGATTCCCATGCTGTCTTTCTAACATGCGAGCGAGATTTTGACAGTCCCATCCAAAGTCCTGGTATCATGGTAGAATATGACTCAGGAGGCAGCATCACATTCTGTTTCCTTTAATTCACATTTTCCTTCCATTTACACTAAAAAGTGGTGAAATCTGGGCTGGAGATGCAGCTTAGTGGTTAAAGCATTTGCCTGTAAAGCAGAAGGACCCTAGTTCCATTCCCCAGTGCCCATGTAAAGTCAGATGCACAAGGTGGCGCATGTGTCTGGAGTTCATTTGCAGAAACTGGAGGCCCTGTTGTGCCCATTCTCTCTATATATCTACCTCTTTTTTTCTTGCTCACTCTCTCTCAAATAAATAAATAAATAATTTTAAAAAGTAACGAAATCTTTTTCATTTAATCACTTTTCTCTAGACGAAGGCCATATGAATTTAGATATGAAAAGTTTTACCTCTTTATTGAACATTCCCTTCTATTAAGTTCTACAATTGTGTTAGCAATCCCTATGACTTTTTCACTAGTAAAATTCATGGATGTTTAATACACCAGTAAAATTATTACATACGTCTTGAAATTACTTCCATAAACCATTTCAATGATACGAATTGTTAGACCTAACTTCTACAATTTTATTTCCTTAATTTAAAATTACTTTCTGTTATTCAACAAAAATATATTCAAAATGCATGCAGTCGATTTCCTTGAATGTTATATATTTACAAACCTTTTTCCAAGAACAGTTCCATAAGCTTTTACAGAACACCATAGAAATCTAGCTCATGGCATAAAAATGTTCAGAAAACCTGTCTTCCCTTGCTGCCTCTGCCTTTTATGAAATTCAGAACTCAGCCTGTATGATAACTCTTCTGGGTACTCACTATAAAGAAGCTTTCTGGACTCCTTCCTCCTCATCTCTTGTTGGACATTCAACATTTTTAATACCACCTATTGTGGTACTTGGTATCAAACTCAGGACCTTCTCCATGCTAAGCAAGTGCTTTCAGGGACCTATCATCCCATTCCCTTGTTTACATAGTTGATTTGTTCACTGTATTATACTTGGGTTGGTTGACATTTTAATCTGAAATACTCCTCTCTAATTTTTCAGACTTATCTCTTTAAGTTTTCTTCTTTGATAATTTGTCTTAGCTTTTATTTTTTTTTTTTGCTAACCTTTTCTGTATGATCTCATTTTCTCCCTGCACTTTTGTCCAATCCCACTTGTAGAAGTCTCATCAAAATGTATTGATAGCCAATGATATATACAAGTTCACAATCCTTAGCAGCCATCATGAAACCAATAAAGCTATTTTCTTCTACACTTTTATTAGCAGCAGAATATCACTTGGAGGCACAAAATAATGACGAAACCTCACCTGACTTAACAAAAAATATTTATCTTATATACTATATTTATATATGCATTTTTAGCAAGAGACACTGCTGGATCCATATTCTGAGAAAGCAGGTGACACCCTCAAGCTACACCAACCGATAGCCTGAGAATGCAGAACACACTGCTATGTGGCACAGACCAGCAAGAAAAGAAGTGCCCATCTGTGCAATAGTGACGCTCAACCTATTTGAGTAATCAAAAGCTGGCTAATTGGCTATGAGATCCGCTCAGTGGCAGGGAATCCTTGACTGGTACAGGGACCCAACCTGAATGGGGACCAAGAACCTCATCTCCAAGGGGAAGTTCTCACTAACCACAGAAAGGCTATACCCTTCAAATTCTCACCAAACGAGCAGGATTTGTCTCAACCAATAATGATCTCACTCTCCCATGGAGATCCTTCTGTTTGTATTTCTCAGAAATCAACCAGAACCATGGACAACCGAACTCCACCAATTAGACCTGAGTTGATGGGGGCACCCAAGCAGGAGACGAACCACCTCAAACTCACCATTTAGAGCCCTAACACAAACTCTAAGGAAGTGGGGTGATGAGCAAAAGAGCTATCCCCACAGCAAGGCAGATATCCTAGGGAAGGATAATGCAGATAGACACCAAAAGTGGCCAAAATTGTACAAAACACAAATCCAGAGACTCTAAAGAACCTAATAATTACACAAACTTTAAACTCACCCACCATGACTCAGGGAAATTTGCTGAAGAGGTAACAGAAAGAATGTAAGAGCCCTGGTGGGGGAGAATATCTAATGCACAAAGGGGTGTGTCATCCTGATTTTAAGAGGTTTTCTCTAATAACTTATGATACTGAGCATATTGTTTTGTTAATATATATAATTTTATACCAATAAGAAACCTTTAAAAATCAAATAGCTATTTGGAAAATAAATTATTTTAACCAATAATAAGCACATAAAAAGATATTTCATTTATAAAATTAATAAAAATACTTCATAAATCTAATTGAATTTCAGAGAAATAGCTAATACTCAAAAGAATATGACCATAAAATTCTACTCAGGACAATAAAGATATCTTGAGTACGGATATATATTATGATAAAACATTTTAAAATATTAGTTCTTCCTAAGTTACTATGACAATGCCAAACCCAGGTATTTGTCTCCAGTTGATCTTAAACATGAGAGTAAATCCAAAACAAACTTGAACATGTTAGACATGTGAAAAAATAAAAAAGTATACTGTAATGAATTATTTGTAAATATCTTTTGTCTTTAAATGGGATAGCTTTTCTAAATGTATTCAACATTCAAAATATTAACTTTGCAACATAAAATATATGAGCAAAAAGAAAACCTCTTAACAAGTTTGTAAGACAAAAAATGCCTAATGGAAGAAAGGTCTTATAAATAATGACATAAGCAATTAGCATCATAAAAGAAAATTTGACAAAATTACTCTATGGCATTTCTCGCTGAGAGCGAATCCATCTCCCTCCATATTCATTTCTTGCAGACTTGAGAATTTAAAACTTATATAAGAAACTTTGTTTTCATAACTTATAACATCAAATCACAAATCTTGAGGATTATATCTAAAAAGAAAAATAATTGTGGTTTTGGATGATTTTTTATTATTTTGGACTTTGTCCATTATCAAAAATCTTAATATTTTAATGTGTGATTTGCAGGAAAACATTAATGGTTAAAAATTCTTAATTTGGTGAGTTATATATTATAGATATAAGAAATCAAAGTCAACCTTGAATTAGTATATTTGAAGTTAGAAAACATTAAATCAAAGGCTTAATAAATTAACTTGAAAATGGGCTATAAAATCATGTTATGTAATCCTCTTGTATATGTTTACTAAACATGAAAATAATATTTTCTATTTATCTTTGAATCCAGAGTTGTTTATGCATTTTAAAAGCACCTAATAATTTTCATCTCACATCAAGTCACAGGAAGGGAAAATTATAAAATCTCAAAAACTCTAAACCTCAATCGATAATAAAAAATAACAGGATACACATATGCATACATCTCCCAAAAATCTATAATCAAAATGTGCCCCCTCTCAACCTGGGTCACCCTCCCTTAGCAATTTAAAGTTTTTTTTCATAATGATATTTTTTTTAATTTTGAATCATTTCCTCGAGATTTCCATGGCAAAATATATTTTAATATTTATATTAAAAATACTGAGGGGTCTTATTAGCTGTAAGCTACAAATGCCACAAAACAGATTTGAGAGTTGGAACACACCCAACATAAATGGTTCCCAATGGCGACTGGGAAGGAAGGCAGGCCGAGGTACCAGTGCAGTGAAGCCACCCCACAATATGAGGAAAATCATTAAACACTCTGGAAAGTCCTCAAGATGCCTGGCTCCTTTGTAGTTCCAGCACAAAGACGGAGCCTTATTTCTAAATATTTTCCCTGGTGGGGAATAACAGCTGGAAAACAATCCCAGATGTATTCATTTGTGTGTAGCTCTTTGCTTTGTGTAGCATATAGGCATGGAAAAATTATTGAAGGCTTCAGTTCTGGACTTGTATTTTTTTAAATGTCAGGCTTTTGAAAAATAGCACCATTTTTCTTTAAAACCGTTCATTTACCTGGAATGTTGGCCAGCAAGCCTATAATATGGACTTGGTTTTGTTAAGATTGAAAATATGTCCAATGGCAAGAGAAAAAATGGGCAATTTGAGTGGATAAAACTAAATATGAACCCAAACTCAGCGGAGCAAACTGTCCAAGCAGAGAAAAAAAAGACACTGTTACAATTATAAATTGGCCAAGAAATTCTGGAGCCTGTTAAAGAATCATAAATTTAGAGAAAAGTAAGTAATCTAGAAACTTCCTTAAAGTTACTGAAGGTGGAATATTTCAGAAGTTCAAGGCCAAAGTCACTTTTATACCGGAGTATGTGTTTTGTTGTTGTTGTTTTGTTTTTCTTAAAAGTGACCTCTGATTTAGGAGATTCTGGATATTAATACAAAAGCTACAAGTCTAAATTTTATTTTTTAAGTCCACTTTCTAAGATTTGATGCTTTAAATGGACTTAAAGTTCTAGATCCATTCAATAAATTCTAGTTTCTATAGCCTTGGGTATCTTCGTAATTTTTAAGTGAATGCAAGTTTGGTGGAATATACATCTATTAGGGCTTGCATCTCCACTTTCTACATTTAAATATACATTAAATTTTTTAAAGCATAGGTAAATGTGGTATTAGCTATTGATTATGATTATAAAGTTTATAATCAGAGACTGTTTTGCTTCAGTTGATTAGATATTTTTTTCTTTGCTTAAAAAAGATGCCAGACATTTAAATAATTGAGTGAAATAGTTAACTTTTCCAGATATTTTAATACTAAAATAAATGTTGGTTTCTGCTCTTTTGGAACCACACTGTTATTTTTAGAATGTAAAATGGTGGGTGTGTTTTTTTGTAAATATTCTTTGAGAACTGTGGCCTGCTGGACACCATTTAGCAATGGGGACTTCCACAGTGAGGAGGAAACCTCTGGACACAGCGTTCTTCCAAGAAGTTGCTTTAGAAAAACATTTGAATCATATTCCTGATGAAATTAGGAAGAAAATCTGAAACAAGAGATAGACCAGAAGAATGCATTTTCATTACAGATCGCTAAGTACTTTATGGGCCTTACCCCAACCCCTACATAACTCATGTACGGGGTTTGACAGGTGGCATGTGGAACCCACATCCTAGACACTACACACTGGAAGAAGGTCTCTGACTCAAGTCATCTCTCGCTTAGAGAGGTATGTGATAATGACATCAGAGAAACGGATTGGATTAATTTCAAACAAAAATAAGAAACTCAACCTAAGCTATGTAAAACTTACCTCACTCTGATTTACTGCTTTCTTCAGACCATTGAAGCTGCAAATAAAATTTATGAGGGAAGAACAGTAAATTAGAATTGAATAAAGGCACAATTTTAGGCCTCAAGATGCTTGTACAGTAAGATTTTTACACAGAAAATTGAGAGCATAATACCAACAAGTTAATAAAATCAGCCCAGTGCTGACATGTAAAAACACTTTCTTGAACAGTTGGTTAGTGCAATCAGTTAACCTCGTTGACAACTTAAAATTTCAAAAACCTACAATACTTCTATTCTACGAACACTAAAAATATAAAAAAAGTTCATAAATACATGCAACAGAAGTTCATTGGTCTTCATTGGTCTTAGAATACATTTGGGGGGTAGAGAGGCGGCCTTTAAAGTTAATACTGTAAAATTACCACGTAATAAAACCCTGTGCTTTGAACACTAATTGCCCATTGAAGAAACAAAAAGAAAAAAAAAACTTTTTGTGTGATTGCAAAGGGGTGGGATCTCAGCTTCCTTTGTTTTGACTAGGATATGTTTTGTATATTTTTGCTTCTATGACTCCCATGTCTTCATCCTCATCTCACTAATACGCATTAGTATCAATAAGGTATTACATCTGTAAAGATTCCAACGGTGTTTTAATTGAGAGTAAATTGCCTTCCATAAATAGGGTCTCCTAGCAGCCTGCAAGGCTGGCCCACCCTAGTGGCAGGGCACAAGGTAGAACTAGGCATGCCTGGCTACTTCGTCAGCTGCCCAGGGGGAAGTTGTCAAGGCTGGGACCCCGCTGCTTTATTCCTCTAACTGTGTTTTAGAAACACCTCACAAGTGGAATTGTGGTTGCCTCATCCAGAAAATGTGGAAAGGATTAATGTGGCATGTAAAACAAATCACTCCTGAGCTCAGCTGAGAAAGTGGGTATTAAAAGCACTCCAGTCAAAAGAGCTTTAGTGAGAGGGTCACGATGATATACAGTCAGCATATGTTGGGCTGGTAATGCTGCAGGGTGTTTGGAAATGCTAATGGTCCATGGGTGTAAAGTCTTTCAAGACCTCTTAAAGACACATGTGTTTCTTGAGCGTGTTCTCCAAACAAGGACCTGTATGGGTTAGATTCACTGGAGCTTTTAAACTTTATTGATTGGTTTGTGGGATTCCAGGTTCACTTACTGCTAAAAAAAAAAAACAAAACCTGTTGATAAACACAGGCAAGAATCCCACTTTAATCTTAACCTTGTGAATTAATGAACAGTGTGGACGTTGCCTCCTCATCGATTACAGTACATGCTATTTATTTTTATTATCAAAATGTTTGCTAGCTTTCAGTTAATGGCCAATATATCTCTGTTGTTCTAAATCCAGGTGCTTTGTAGATTTATTTTGAGGGGGAAGGAAAGGGAGAGACCTGAAGATTTCTTGCCATTTGAAATATGAACCATAGCCTTAATAAAAACTTGTGGGTTTCAAGTTGAGAGAGAACAAATAAACCTGCTAAGTGTAATTTCATAAACTGAAACGAATTTTCCTTTTTTCCACTTATGGAAGGAATTCATTCCGATCTCTCATTTGAATGCAAAGGCATCATTGGAGGCTAGATTGGATGAACTTTTCAAATAAGATATGAGAATAATTTTGGAATACGACTTTGCTCTTTCTACCTCTTCTCCTTCATTTTATGTTGGCACTCTATTATGTGATTCTCAGGGTTTTTTTTCCTGTATTGTGATACATCAATAATTAATTCATCTTTCTCAATAACCTACACCAAAAATATCCCGGAAACTCTTTAAAAGGATAACGGCACAGAGGTTGCAATTGGTAACTGGTGATATTTGTAAGTAGCTTTCACCATATGTAACAAAAAAGAGTATATGTTCTTACATAAGACCTGACAAAACATCAAGAAAGGGAAGCAGAAAATACTAATGAACCTAAAAATCGCATCCATAAAACAAAGCAAATAAAAATATTATGTGAGATTGAAAAAAGTCAGGATGCTTTCGGCTTGGGGTTTAATGCTTCCAAGTTTTATCCCAACTAACAGCCATGACTGCAAATATTTTTTCACCAACTTCAAGCATGACATTATTTGTTACCTTTGCTTGACTGCAGGCCTGGTAAAAGTCAAGATCAATGACTTCTCAGAACAGTTCCACTCCACACTGAAATCACAGCCAGCCAGAGGGATGGAGCAGATATAAAATTTCTTGCCATCTCTGTAAAACTCATAAAGCATCACCATGGCCTTGTTTTTAAAGTGAACTTCCTGTCTTAGGCATACTCCTATCACTGCCTAGCACGTTTCACAGGAAGAAATACTGTATGTTAAAAACCCATAATCCATTTATTAAAGGCAAGATGGGTATGTATGGAAAAGAGCTGAAAATATAACCTTAAAAAGCAAGTTAGGTTGTGAATAAAAAAAAATCTTCAGGACTGGGGGAATTCCTCAGTGGTTAAAGGAACCTGCTTGCAGAGCCTGCTGGCCCAGGTTATATTTTCATAGTACACATGTAAAGCAAGATGCACAAGGTGGTAAATGTGCCTTGGGTATGTTTTCAGAGGGGAGAGGCTCTATGGTGCCATTTCTCTCTGTCTTGCTCTCTTTGTCTCCATGTAATTGAATAAAAATATATTTTTAAAATCTCTTGGGACAGGAGAGATGGCTCAGCAGTTGGAGCACTTGCCTGCAAAGCCTAAGGACCCAGGTTCAATTCCCCAGTACCCACCGAAGCCAGATGCACAAGGTAGTGCATGCATCTGGAGTTAGTTGGTAACAGCTGAAGACCCTGGCACGCCCATTCTCTCTGCCAGTCTCTCTTCTCTCTATCTCGTTTTGCTTGCAAAATGAATAAGTAAAAATATAATAAAAATCAGTATACAGTGGAAAAAAAGAAAGTTAGTAAGGACAAGTGAAGCTGCAGATATAAATCCTTGTAGTTCACTAAGAAGGCAGGGAATGCATGTCTGTGTGCATTTTCTGTATTTATTGACAGAAATAGATGTTATGCAACTAACATTGCTGACTTCCAGGATCTCAGCTATGAGCATGGACAGTTTGCTGTGTGAGAAACTCTGTATATATAAGTCCATATTCATGTTCAGAGTGATTGCTGGGAGCTCTTTTGATCTTCAAATGCATTTATTGCCTATGAATAGTCTTCCTCATTCATAAGTAAACATGGCCTAGTGTCTTCTTTTTTACAAGAACCTGTCCCTACATTGTACAAACTTGGGTGTAGCATCCATGTTCTCCTTTAGAAACAGTCACTTGTAAACATGAAACAATCTGAAAATGTTCAGCTTAAATTTAGAATTGTAAAAAAATGATTGGTAAATATCCCAAAGATCAAAATGCAATGTTTGTCTGTTCTGTATGACTGACAAGGAAAATTTCCTTGTCCAGCTAGTACGATGACAGGAAATAGATGACCATGACTATAATCTTTATTTTGTTGTTAAAGACATATGAACCTGTAGGCAAGTGACATCTTGTCACTTTAAACTGAAAAGGAACTCAATGATAGATTCTGTGGCGTCGTCTAATAGTCACCAGACTCAGATCTGGTAACTGGGAAATCTCTGGCTGCTCATTCCCTGTGCTCAGTAGAATGGATTTTGAATGCTTCCCCACACCCACTAATTGGGGACCTGGACTATGTTGAATGTTCCAGGTTTCCACATCTCCCAGACAAGCTGCACATGAGGGCAGACTTACTTACACCAAGACGTGCTGCACACCTGTACAACAGATGACCAATTTTAATGTGTAAAAAAAAAAACCCTTCCACATCATAATATGATGTTTTTTTCACATGGTATACATGCAATTCAGACAGCTACGGGGCTGAATCATGCCACTTAGCTGCAAGATTGCATTGCTAAAGGATTTTACAGGGCTTAAATTTTATATAGTCCAGTATCAAGTACTAGATCTAATTGCATGACTTCAAAGTAGACATGTGAGACCAGCTTTCATATTCTTTTAGTGCCAAGCAATCTCTGCCCTTCCAATTGTTCCTATGAGGTCTTATATTAACAACATTATTGGGAATTTTATTTAACTTCAATTTAGCAAAAATTGTGCCTCCTTCTTTGAATGAGAATTTGAATGCTGAGATCAAATTGATAGAGAAAATCAACTTTGAATTGGTTTATAGCCCAGAGGTACGCTGTGAATCCCATAAAGCATTGTTTCAGGAACCTGGTTAGTGTTCTGTACACCTGCTTAATGTTTTTTTCATCATCACAAATGTCAAAGTGCTCAGTAAGTCACTGAGGCTTGAATGACAGGCACACACTAAGCAAGCAGTTATGTTTTTTCACTACCAAATTGGACCATAAATGATGAAAAAGAGGTCAAAAAGGAAGTATGGAACCATACAAATTTGAAAGGGGAAACTGCTAATAGCCATAAACCCGGTGCAATCAAAGGCTTGGTAAGTCATTGCAAATTACCTGCTCTGTGAATTACGGATCGTACTGCATTATGATATAGAACCTTCTAACTCCTTTCATCTGTAGGAGCAGGGCTTCTAATAGCTCACAGATCAAAAGCAATCCGTGGAATTTTGACACACATACACCAAGGTTGCACAAGCACTGCGTATATGAGCAAAATGTTAATATGCAACTAATGTTTCTTTGAGTCCACTGATTATTAAATAGGATGCATGTACTTTACAAATAACACAGCAATATAATATTCACAGGAGAGGAAGACTGAAGTGTGAGGAATTTAAAGGTAAGAGTGAAATCTTGCATATTTATTAGAGATTAACATAAATTAATATGCTTCAAATCTTTCAAGGTACAGAATACAAAGTTCTTATGTCCTTTTGTTTTAGGTCATGATTCAGATATATGGGAGTCAAGAGTACTCAAAAATAATCACCAGATATATTTCACCTAGGGATGGTAGCAGAATCAATAAATTCTTTTACAAATGTAAAATGCTTATGATATGGGAATTTTAAACACAATTTTCTCCTTGTTTCTTGGCCAGAGATTATGAATATTGATTAACAGAAATGCTTATTTTAGAAAAAAATACTTTTGGACCATGAGACATTTTTTAGTTTTGTGTATGTGTGTATCATTTGCACTCATTTGTTTATGTGTGCCTGGGGAATATGCGTGTGTGTGAAGGTCAGAGAACAGTCTTGGGTGTCATCCTGGGGAATGTCACCCACTTACTTGGAGACAGCATCTCTCATTGAATAGACCTCACCAATTAGGTTAGATTGACCTGCCTCCACCTCCCCAGCCTTGAGATAATAGACAAACACCCTCATCCAACATTTCCATGAGTACTGGAGACCAGACCATAGTCCTCAGCTTGGAAGGTAAGCACTTTACCACTTAAACAATCCCCCCCACCTAGAGCATTTGATATTTTACAGCAAGATTTGCTTGAAGTACTACCAAGTTGATTCCTAGGAATAAGAAAAGAGGAAGCAGCAGTTGAGACAAGACTTTCAGATATAGCTGGATCCTCTGTATTTGAAAACAACTAATGTGTTTGACACCCAGTCATTTTCCCTTTGATTATTGGGTTGGAGTTCTTGTGTAGTCCTCTGCCATTTTTTATAAGAATAGTTTTCTTTATTAATTCTTAATCATGAATTAGTGTGACTCACCATTGAAAATTCAGCAGTGATGTAGCTGACATATTGTGTCTAAACTCATGGGGAAATACATATAAATGCATGCAATAGATGTCATGAAAGAAAGATTGTGAGTGCTTTAAATGATACAAGGAGAAAGCAGAACAGGCTTTTGATCAGAGGTGCTACTGGAAGTAGCGTGGTCAGGATGGAAGTCTGTCAAATAAAATGACCCTTGAGCTTGGGTATGGGTAGTATGAAAGAGCTAGCTTGTGTAAATCGGGATAACTAGGTGAGAATGGGCAGGTGAAAAGAATACAAGCATGTAGTTCTTGAGTCTCAAGGGACCCAAGAAGAGTTGAAGGCGTGGCTGGACCATCGTGACTAAGAGAGTGATAACAGCTGATTCATGATTGTGAACCCCAATAGGGAGAGCAGAAGATCAGAAATCATAAGAGGTCATTGTGTGGAGAGAAGGTGACCCTGAGGAATGAACAGGCATCTAACATGATAGTGGTTTATGTAGGGAGGGGGCCGAGGAGCTACAGAGAAGGGAAAGTAACCCAACTCTTCCTCACATCCCCTGAGGACTCCTAAAAAGCTCTCCCAGCCCTTTGGTCCTTGTGACTCAGGGGCCAAATCTGGCAAAATTGTCCCAGGGTATGAAATTCTATCTCCAACTTTCCCTTTAGAAAATTTGTCTCTCCCAACAACATTTCCTTAAAATTGGTGGTGTATAGGTTTTCAAATGATCTAGTTAAGTGAGTTCTGTGGAATTCTGAGAAATAAAATGAATGCCTCCTGCAATGCTTATTTATTGATTTATTTACCATCCATTCCATACATTTATTGGGTACCTGCTATTTGCTGGGAATCACTTGGTCATAAGAATCCAATATAAAGAAGATTCAGTCTGTCCCAGCATATCGTTTATATTTCCTGTGGGAAGACAGATATTCTTTCTACCACCTCTATGTTTGTCTATTTACTCATTTTTGAATTTTGGAGGTAGGGTCTTGCTCTGGTCCAGGATGACCTGGAATTCACTCTGTAGTCCTGGGGTGGCCTCCGGATTGCTGGAATTAAAGGTGTGCACCACCACACCCATCTTTCTATGTTTATTTTTAAAGTTCTTTCAAATCTTTGTGGCATAGGTAAATTACATATCTGATGGTCAATAAATTGAAGTCAAAAAACATCTGAGAGACTGAAGTAAAGTTGTGCTATTAGGGGGATAAAGGGAGGGCTTGGGGGTATGGGATTAGGAAGAATTCTAGAAAGAACTATGAGTCCTCTTCTATTGTTTATTATGGTTTTTACAAATAAAACATATTTTTGGACCATTTTCTGAAAATTAAGATAGTGTATGTTAAAATTTATTTAATGATTTTGTTTTTAAAAAGTTCCTAGAGATGTTCTGCAATTAGTAACCAATTAAAAAGAAAAGGAAGGAACACAGAGCAGAAAAGTAGACAGGTTAGAGATCGCTGGAAGGCTTTGTGTAACAGAGAGCAGCAGTCTACATTTGCAGGTATTATGGAGGCAGGATGCTGGGGCAGGAATAGGGTGTTGTCCTTAACTCACTTACAAATGCTGGTGATGTGTAATATCTCTGTGAGCTCCTGGCACTTCATTTTATAGTCCAGGCAGATAACCACTTATGGTACAGGATTGTTCCACGATCTTTGAGGGTTGCTACAGGTTAGCACAAGCTGAAACTGTGTGTGAATACACCCATGTGCAGACCATTTTCTAGACCATGGAGAAAGATTTTTCTGCTTCTCAGTTGTCTGAAAGCTTCACTGATCCTCCAGATCCAGGTGTTTGCAAGCCCTGCATCCACAGAGCATCTCAATGTTGCTCATTACAAGTACCAGAATGTCAGGCACCTCAGCTCCACCTGGACCATAAAGGGTTGTAAATCTGCAACTCCTTCCTGAGACCTCTTGGAAAGTTCTGCTTTACAAAATAGTTGCTAACTCAGGCCCTCTGCCTTCCTTCAGAATGCATAATTTATGTGCACAAAATATGTGTCCACCAGACTTTCCAATCTAACTTTACTACAGTGAGAGAGCAGACTTTTAGTTCAGCATGCTCTACCTCCTCTTAAATGCAGGCCTTGAGAATTCCTGTCTTTGTCTTTTAGTCTGAGTACAGTCTAGTTACATCTCCTAGGTACTCTATCATAGCAGTATGCATAGTACAGAGGAATACATCCAAGCCCTGAATCCTGAGTGTCAACTTTAAGGATTTCATTGAAGAAAAGTATAAAAGTTAGAGTGGGAAAAGGCCTCAGTTTTACTAATCAGGTATAAAGGGAAATTACCACATAAAAACAGTACTTGCAAATAGTAATATAAGCTACATATATAATTTAAAATTCAAAGGTTTCCAATAACTACCTCTTAAAAGCAAAAGGGGACACATGGAATTAATTTTAATAACGCATTACTCAACGCAATATTTTCTAATTTTAATAATAGCATGTGGTCAATATTTTTAAATCATTTAAAAATAGTTTATTTGGGCAAGGGAGATGGCTTAGTGGTTAAAGGTGCTTGCTTACAGAGTCTGCTCACTCAGGTTTGATTCCCCAGTACCCACATAAAGTTAGGGACATACATCTGGTGTTTGTTTACAGCAGCAAGAGTCACTAGGCTATGTGCGCACATATGCACACAGAATCCAATAATAACCATACAGTGGCCGCTGCATTGTACGAAGCATGGCTCTAAGGAAAACCAAAGAACTCTCACGTCAATCACTGGCTTCCTGGTGTAGTCAGTCTTCCTGTCCAGGTTACAGCCATCATTCCAGGACATGTGTTCAAGCCACGGGTGACATACATCAATGATCAGTTATAAATATGAAAACAGAAGTCGGGGCCTTCATTCTCACTGAGGCCTACTAACATGCATATTGACACCAGGCCATATTAGGCCTAATCACACAGTAACAGAAATAAATGTGATTTTTTTTTTGCTAGAATCATTTTGAGTTTTCCAAAGGAAAAAAGGGGAAAGAAATGGGAGCAAGGAGAAAGGTACATTGATGGGTTCCTATGAGGAATATTGAATGAGCATATATATTATAATCTTTACAATATTTCATATATCGTTGTGGTGGTTTGATTCAGGTGTCCCCCATAAACTCATGTATTCTGAATCCTTGATCCCCAGATGATGGCAATTTTGGAATTGCTACCTTGTTGGAGGTGTGTTTTGGGGAGTGAGTTTATGGGGGTTATAGCCAGATTCCCCTTGTCGATATTTTGCACACGTTCCTGTTGCTGGTGTCCACCTGATGTTGGCCAGGAGGCGGTGTCCAGGCTCTCTTCTCAAGCCATCATTTTCCCTTCCATCATGGAGTTTCCCCTTGAATCCCTAAGCCAAAAGAAACCATTTCCTCCACAAGCTGCTTTTGGTCAGGTTCTTTCTACCAGCAACGAGAAAGCTGACTACAATTTCCTTCTTTGTAAAGAATGTCAAATGACTCCAAATCTCTCATTTTTTTAATACTCTGCAGAGGCTATTAAAAATGAAAATAACTAAATAAATTCAGACAGTGCAGGTTCATAGCCTGCCACACAGGATAGCAGAAACTGTCCCATGATGGAGAAACAGACATACTAATTGAAATGAGGGAGAAAATATTTTTATTTCTCAATTTTAAACAAGACATCTCAATATGTTTTACTTTGAGACACAAATAGCTGATCTTCTTCAGATAACCAATTTGCATATTGAAAAATATCATTTCAATAATTTCACCGTGGTGTAACTTGTACAACATTGAGTCTGGATTGGAGTCTCTCTGATGTTTAGTTCTTTACCCGCCATGTGTGCACACTGCTGAACTTCCTGTTTCATGTTCATGGAAATTTTTATTTAAATGATTTCTTCCGCATGGGTTCAGTATGTAGACATTGCAAAAAAAAATGTCAAAATGAAAAGTATATGCTTCATGTTCATACATTTTGAACAATATTTTGAACCATAATAAATATTTTTCCAGTGTTTTTCCACGATGTGTATTTTTGCCTTTAAAATAAGAATCTGAAAAGAATTGCCAAATCTGTCTCGAAACGTCCACTTTAAATTCAAAACAGACCTGAATGTCTACTGGGATATATCTCTTGTATGACAAAGAATGTGCACCTGCAATTACCTAAACCAGCCAAAGAATGGCACCATTACTGCACATAAATGTAGTCACAGATATTTTTTATTTGGTTCTAGAATTTTACTATAAATCCCATGACTCCATGTAGAATTCTATCTGTCCTCCTGGTCGACGTTTTGCCTTTAGATAACATTTTACAGCACCAGCCTGATGTATTGTTTCTGTCACTCCCTTGACCACTAAAAAATAGGTGAATATAAAGAGACAGAGGGAGCTCTCTGCCCTTCTGGCTCAGTGCATGCATATGGCCATAATTTTCCTGCTTTATGGTAATAAGGGGAATACATTCATCACCAGTCTGCTCCTCCCCAACTGGCCCTCCATTGTTGAGTTTAGCAGTTGGCCAGAGATATTGTTAAGTCATATGGAGAGTAATGAGGGAGGTAGCTGGTTAAGTTTTACAGGGAAATCATAGGTGGTGGAAAATAAATAGCAGGTCTTCAAGACATATTTAAAGAAACATAACCAACTAAGACAGTCATCTTAAGAATTCTAAGAGTTATCCTAAAATTACAGCTAGCCTGATGATTCTCTGAATAGCTTATCTTGTCAGGTTTTGCTACAGAGAGAACAGCCTAACACTAGCCATGGAAATTGCTCTAAAAATCACACCTTCATTTTTTTTTCCTTTATAATTGGAAGTATGCGTAGTATCACTTTTCCTGCTTTATCTGATTGGTTTTATATGTCTAATTCTCTTAGACAAGTAATTAAGAAACAGTTATTCCTCTTCCACTAAGGAGTTCTAAATTTTCAAAACAAGGCAGGAAAAAGAAAACTTTTCTCGGGCTGGAGAGATTTCTCAGTGGTTAAGGCACTTGCCTTCAGTGCCTAAGGCCCCCAGTTCAATTCCCCAGTACCCACATAAGCCAGACCCAAAGGGTTGTGGCCCTGGTGCACTCTCTTTCTCTCTCTCTCTCTCTCTCTCTCTCTCTCTCTCTCTCTCTCTCTCTCTCTCTCTCTCTCTCTCTCTCTCCTCTCTCTCCTCTCTGCTTGAAAATGAATAAATAAAATATTTAAAAAAAGAAAACCTTTCTCATTTAAAAATTGGGCAACAAAAGTTAACAGTGTACAATTGCCTAGTTGAAAAATATTTAACTGACTGGATATTTTCTATATCATTAATCATCACGAAAATTGACACTAAAACCATAAGAAGCTATACTGATGCTTTTAAATATGACATTAATGGAACAACAAAGCATCAAATAATGTTCGTGAATTGTTGCTGAGAATGGAGAATGGTACAAATACTTTGAGAGAGGTTCTGGCAGCTGCTTTATGAAAAACAAGTGTCTACCTAAAGATCCAGAAATTCTATTCATTAGTATGTACCTAAGAGAAATTAAAATGTATGCATCACTAATTATTTGAGTGTGTGTGCATGCGCATGTGCATGTGTGTACATGCTTGTTGCGGTCAGCTTTCTAGTTGCTGCGCAGAAAGAACCCAAGCAAAAGTGGCTTATGGAGGAATGGGTTTATTTGGCTTACGGACTCGAGGGGAGACTCCATCCTGGCAGGGAAAACGATGGCATGAGCAGAGGGGTGGACATCACCTCCACCACAGCACTGCAAACAATGGCAGGAAGGTGTGCCAAATACTGGCAAGGGGAAGCTGGCTTAGAACCCCCATAAGCCCACCCCCAACAACACAGCTTCATCGAGGTTGTAAAACCCAAACTGCCATCAGCTGAGGATTGATCTATCAGAACACATTCAATTGTTTGTGGGGGACACCTGGATCAAACCATGACAATGCTCATCTGCAGGAGTCAGAGGACAACTTTACATGTCATTCCTTGCCTTCCACCTTGTTTGAGGCAGAATTTCCACTACATTTGCCAGGCTAGCTGGCTCACCAGCTCATAGGAGATTCTCCTGTCTCATCCTCTCATCTTCCCATAGGTGCACTGGGATCACTGATGACTGCCATGGCATCCAGGTTTTTACCTGAGTTATGGTGATGCAGACTCAAATATTCATAATGGTGTGACAAGTGCTTTATCCACTAATCCATCTCCTCAGCACCTCAAAAATTCTTACAATCACGTTAAGATCAGCTTCATTGCTCAAAGCCTAGATGAACTAGCCCACCAACAGAAGAGCAAGCTGTGCTCTGCTTCTAGAATAGTCTACTCAAAAATATGAAAGAACAAGTAAATCACTACTCTACCACAGACACCCCTCAAAAACTTTATGCTAAGTAAAGGAAGCTTTCCACAACTGAGTTGGAGGTATATAAGTCCCTTGGGTAGCCTTGAATCCTAAACTGGATAAAACTAACCTATTGACAAAAAAAAGGAAAAACAACTATGACATAAAATTGAAACAGGACTTATCCATCATGGGTCAAGCAGATGGCTAGGAGCTGAATGTTAAACTTGACGACGTGTTAATCAGCAGCAAGAAGGAATTTAGTTCTCCACATATATACACTTGTCCAATTTTTAATTCTAGTGAATAATGCTCATAAATATTTAAGGCAAAGAGTATTTATACCTGTGCTTAATTTTATGATTTATAGAAAACAAAAGCAATTAGTTAGTAGAAACAACTAAAAAGGCAAGTCAAGAAGAGATCACCTTTGCAATAGTGGCACCAAAACCTAGATGAGTAATCAACGGCTCACAAAATGGCCAAGAGATCCACTCAGTGACAAAGAACCCTTAACTGGAATTGGGATCCAGGGCAAACTCCTATGGGGACCAAAAACCTGAGCTCCAAGGGGAAATTCCCACTACCAGAGAACTACAGAGAGGCTATTCCCTATAGAATCTAGCCAAATTAGCAATGTGTGTGTCACATTTAATCTATACTGATCTCACTCTCCCATGGAGATTCTGTTTAGGCAATGAGAGAGCCGTGGTTAATCCAACTCCACCAACAAGACATGGGATGATGATGGACATCCTGGCAGGAGATGAACCAGCACAGGCCTATCGTGAAGGCCCAAATGAAACCTTCAAGAGAGTGGTGTGATAAACAAGAGACCTATCACCACAGCAAGTCCATTAACCCAGGATAGGTTCAGGATACAGATACCAATGAGATCCCACAAAACCAAAGCAGAGACACTTAAGATCTCAACAATAAAGCTGACTTAAAACTCATCCACCACCATGACTCAGGGAACTGAGTGGAAAAGGAGGCGGAAAGATTGTAAGAGCCATGGTGGGGGAGGATTATCTCGAGACATGGCCCCCTTCAGTAACAACATGCAAAGGGGAACCTGGCTACCTCCTGCGCGATTCGTGATCCTGTACCCCATTGAATGACCCAGTATGCCCACCCACTGAGGAGGGCCCCTAGTGGGTTGGGGACAGGGAGGAGGGAAATGGGGGTACCATCATAAGAATTGCTCATACAATGTATCTGATTAAGGATAATAAAGATATCAAACAAAAAAAAAGACATCCACAGCATCCAAGTGCTGTCTTGTGTAAATGTTTCAAATTTTCTGGTTGTTTGTTAAATATAAATGATAGGGAAAGAATTCTGATAAACCTGTTTTTTTTTTTTTTGTTTTGTTTTGTTTTGTTTTGTTTTGCTTTTAGTTGTTCCAAGGTAGGGTCTCACTGCAGCTCAGATCTCTCTGTAATCCAGGCTGGCCTCAAACTCACTGTGATCCTCTCTCCCTGCCTCCTGAGTGCTGGGATTAAAGGCATGAACCACCATGCCTGGCCTCTGACAAACATTTATAGTATTGTACCTGAAATCTAAAAGTCAAAATGACCAAAAAAAGGAGAGGATATTGAATATTGCTTCTGTGTTAGGTACATTCTTGTTGCTGTGAGCAAATACTTGACCCAAAGCAACTCAAGGAAGGATGGGATTTATTTTGGCTTATAGTTTTGCTGGGAAGTTTCATGGCTGGGGAAGGCATGGCAGGGCCAGCTTACCACACTCAGCCCTGAAGTAGAGAATGAACAGGAAGTTAATCAGGGTTATAAAGCCTTAACACTTGTCCCCAGTGACCTATGTCCTCCAGAACAGGTCCATCTCCTAAAGGTTCCAGAACCTTCCCAAATGGAGCCACCCACTGGGAACCAAACTTTTAAACATATGAGGAAATGGAAAGCATTCTACATTCAAACCACAACAGCTGCACAATTTAAATAGAGGTCTTTGATGTATTGTTTGATAGTGTGTATAAACCAGCATCTTTGAGGCCATTTAATGTGGCAGGCGATGACTTTCTGCCTAAAGTATGCTATTCTCGAAATGAACGGAATAGAGGGCTAGTGAGACAGAATGGGGGTAGGAGCATTCACTGGTAAGTCTGAAAACCTGAGCTCTGTCCCCAGCACTCACATAAAAAGCTGAGCTTGGTCATGACTGTGTGGGTAGCCAGGTATCCCTGTTCAGTCAGTCTAATTGAAAACCAGGAGCTTCAAGTTCAATAGGAGACACTGTCAAAGGGAAATCAAGCAGAAGAGAGATGGAGGAAAATACATGAGTCTTTTATCTGACACTCAATGAGCACATTTGCACACATATGCATACACCACATATTTTACACACACACACACACACACACACACACACACACACACACACACACCAATAAAGAGAAAGGAATTTAAATAACTTCAGGAATGATTTTGTTCAGAGTTTGCATGATGGGTTTGGCCCCTGCCCACCTTGGGAACCTTCCCATGAACCAATTGTTTCCAGTCTTCCCCTGTATGTAGGGTTGGGAGACACAGTGACTAACTACAAGTCTTTGAACCCTAGGATATTTCTTTTCCTCATTTATCTTCATTCTCTGGAAATATAATGGAAATTGTCTTGGTTGGTTTCATCAGTTAAACAAATGAGCAAATTATTGGCATGTATTCCTGATGGTCTTCCCAAGGCCTAACGGAATATGTAGTAAGCACTAACAATTGTCATCACACCCATACCAGAAGAGAAAACAGAAAAGAAGGTAAATTTGATCAAATTTAATGCAGACTGCTGTGAATTAAGATGTAATAATAAAAGGAGAAGCTAGAGAGAAGGACTATAGAACTTCTGGTTTTGATTTGATTCCTTTCTTTCCCACTATATGGGATGGAGCAGTCTTCTCTCTCATTACCCCCAACACTGTAGTGTTGACAGCAAGATCACTCTAAAAAACAAATCTGAATGAAAAGCCACATTATGAATTCTTTTTCACTTTCCCTGCAACACTTCTCATAACCCTTTCATAAATAAATGGAACTACAGTCAAGGAAACCAGACAAAATCCCTTTCTTACTACTTGGACTGTGCCCAGATCATTCATCACAGACACAGTCGGGTCCGAGCTTCTTTTGCGCATATATCTTCGAGAGGTCTGGCTAGGTTAAGGGAAAGACACAACGGAGCCTGTGCTCAAACGTCCAGGGTGTCTTTGCCAATCTCCTGCTTTTAAAAAAAAATCCATGAGCAGCATGGTTTCTTCAATAAATCCTCTTTATGCTTCCACTAGAGGGTCTGCGAACTGCTAAGGTAGTTCAAAATTGTGTCTAGAGCCCTGCAGAATTCCATGACCAATGCAGATGAGAATTGTTCACTGTCTTGGTTCTAAAGTCAAAGACCTCTGAGATTTGCTAATGGTTTTCCTTGGGCTGGCATTCATTGACTCTTCCTATTTAACTCTTATCTATTCCAACTGAACCATTATTCCTAGGCAAGGAGGAAAATTGTATGCTGGGGAAGCAGGCCAGTATAAGGTCCAAACAAATGCTAGTCCCAAGGAGATGATGTGTGATGTATATGAAACTACATCTATGGCCAGAGTTACAAGGTCCAAAAATGGTGTTCTGTATAATTGTCCGAAATCTTCCTAGGATTCCAAGTTCTGTTTTAAATCTTCAAAATTAAATGTCATGCCATAGAGTTCTCAGTGAAAAGGTAAAGAAGAAACAAAGAATCAATAGAAAGCAAAACAGAATAATTCTCACAGCACAGAAAGCTCTTAAATTTATTTTCCTTTCACTTAAACATAGTCTTTTGTTTTAAATGTTGTTTTTTTTTTTTTGAAGAATATACAATTCCTTATGGACCTGGGGAGTACAAGGCCAGTATGTCTTATCTTTGCTTAGTTCCTATGTTTGGAAAAAAGTTCCCCAATTGTGGTTGAGACAAGAAGACATTAAGTGAAAAGTGAATTTTATATTTCACTTAATTAAACATGATCAAAAGTGCCCCTACTGCTTTGCAGTGAGCATTTTCCTAGTCATGTGGCACAATCTATATAAGAATATAGCCATTGGCTCCATGTCTCTGTTGTTGATTCAATAGTTCCCTTTGCTATAGCCAACCAAAAGTTTCCATTCTTTGAAAACCAGTATTTTACTACACAGATGAAACACACCTGTTTCTGATATACAACTACTTTCAATTCTAGTTAACTTTAGAAAATTCATGAAGTGGAAAAAAGAAGTCAGTATTCCCTATTTTGATGTTAAATGTAATTTAGAGCTTTGAGATGTTGATTAACAGAAAACCAGTAAGCCAGTTCTGTTGATTAACAGAAAACCAATAAGTAACCACACGTAGGAAATCACAGATTCTAATAGAAAATGTTTACATGGGCATGGCCTTATTATTGACTCTGAAAGGTACCCTATGAAAATCAACCAACAAGCAGGAAAAAAAAAAAGAAAGAATATAGTGTCTGGGGTTGTTTGTCTTTTACACAGGATGATCAGGAAATAGTACACTTTATATTTAAACAGTGTGGAAAATCAGAATCTTGATATAATAAATATTAATTTTTGCCACTTATTTAGAAATAAACTAGAGCAAACAAAGCATGCTTGAAATGCAAATTCTTTTTACTTGATATGAGGGCTTAATTGAAAACTAATGGTTCATAAATCTTATACTTATAGCTTATAACTGCTGAGTATAATTTTATTAGTTTATATAAACACACACTAAACAAATGGGCATTTTAAATTCCAGGGCTTGATAAGTGTTGCTTAGGGAAGTAAGTATATCATATTTGTATGTCTGCTGAATTGTATATCTGGACCAATAAAGGAATCTGTTTGTTTTGACAAAAAAAGATGATAATGGGAAAATAAGGGAAAAAAGGATGAAGGAAGGTTCAAGTAATGCACGTCTATGGAGGAAGATACTCCATCTAAGGGCTTGAGGTAGAGGGAGCCTGAGATCGTTTGGGAACAAAAGGAGGCCAGTGGTGCTCTAAGAGAATGCCTGAGTCCTAAGAGAAAATTTCACAAAGGTTAACAGGAAGCCAAATTATATAGCACATTGTGAGCTATAATGAGGACTTTGGTTTGGGGGGCCATGAGTGAAATTAAGCCCTTTCAGGAGAAAAAAGGAGGTGGTTACGTTCTGACTTGTGTTTTAGTATGCAAACCAGTATCTCTGTTCTGTTGAATTATGTACATTAGGATTTGAATGTAGAAGCAAGGAATTCATTAGTCATTAAGAACCCAAAGAGAGATTTTAATTTGGTCGGATCATTATATATATATATACATATATATTTGTTTATTTATTTACAGGTCAAGCCAGGAAAAGGTTTTTTTTAAATATTTTATTTATTCATTTTCAAGCAGAGAGAGAGAGAGTGAGAGAGTGCACCAGGGCCACCAACTTGTGGGTCTGGCTTATGTGGGTCCTGGGGAATTAAACCAGGGGCCTTAGGCACTGTAGGCAAGTGCCTTAACCACTGAACCATCTCTCCAGCCCCAGGAAAAGGTTTTGAAATATTGAACTATATAGTATGAGAGAAAAATGAATCAATGATTATCATAAAACATTGGTTGCCATTGTCAAAGTCATTATAAAAGTGCTGCCATTAACTAAGAAAATGAAGCAGGCTTTTGTGGAGGGAACTGTGTTCTCTGTTTTGCACATCATTGATTTGAGGTGCCAAGCAAAGCTAGGAGAGAAGGTGGCTTGGCCTGCAGTTAGCCATAGCAGTCTGGAGCTCAACAGTGAGGTCAGGCTGCACGTCTGTGTTTCACATTCATCAGTGAAGTCATCAGTGAAATCATCAATGGCTATCTGTATGCAGTCCTAACATTCAGTGACTCTCTGGGGGCTGACTGGATATAGACCAAAACTGAATATTGCTACATATTGAGACTCCAGATTGAAAGAATAAAAATGAAGAAGAAAAGGAAAGAGGGAGGGGAAGAAAGGGAGAGAGAGAGAGAATGGAATAGGCTTGTATATCGTGGTAGAGAAGTGAAAAATATGAGAGTTGTAGGGCTGAGGACATGGATGACAAGAAAAGCTGTTGCCACAAAACTATGAGGACTTTACTTTGGACCCCCATTAATCACATAAAAATGCCAGGCTTGGTGGTGCTAAGCTAGCTATAATCCAAGTGCTGGAGAAGAGGAATAAACTTGGACTTCTTGCTAGCTAGTCTAGACAAATCAGTGAAATCTAGGTTTGATGAGAGATCCTGTCTCAAATAGTAAGGTAGACAGTGTCTGTGGAAGATATACAACATTAGTCTCTGACCTCCACACACACACATGCACACCTCTGCATGCACAGCCATGCACAAAAATGTGCACACACATACACAGTGCACTCACACCATATGCATAACATATGCAGCAAAAGGAGATTGATAGTTTGTTAACATAAAGTGGCAAGTTAACAGTTATAGGATGTGAAAATATTACAATCTTGATTCACTAATAGCTGCATCTTCAGAGGTGTCTTGGTCACACACAGGAAGGACTTCCTGCCACTCATTTATCAGAAGATTATGTGATGCATGGAGTCCACAGTTGAGAGATTGGTGGAAGCCATGGGGAAAAGAAGAAGAAAAAGTGTCATCAGGAGGCAACATATTACAAAGAAGAGAGGAGGGACACAACCTCTATTTGAGAAGAAATGACTAGTCCCAGCTGGCCTTAGTATAAGAATTTGTTATTCTATGTCAAGATTCCAGAGGTCAAAAGATGTTGAAGGACTGAAGAGATGGCTCAGAGATTAAGGTGCTTGCCTTCAAAGCCTAAGGACCTGGGTTCAATTCTGTGGTACCCATGTAAGCCTGATGCACAAAGTGGCACATGCATCTGGAATTCTTTTGCTATAGCTAGGAGCCCTTGTATGCCCATACTCATTCTCTCTCTCTCTCTCTCTCTCTCTCTCTCTCTCTCTCTCTCTCTCTCTCTGAACTGAGTGTAAGAGGGGGTGGAAAGATTGTAAGAGTCATGGTGGGGGAGAATATCAAAACACATTACCCCCCTCAGCAACAACACACAAAGGGGGGAAAAACTGGCTACCTCTTGTGCAGTTCATAACCCCCTACCCCATGAACTGATCCAGTATGCCCACTGAGGAGGGTCCCCAGTGCATTATAGACAGGGAGGAGGGAAATGGGGGCACCATCACAAGATTTGCTCATACAATGTATCTAATTATTGATAATAAAGATATTTAATAAAAAAGATGCTAAGGCTTGCTGCTGTTGTCTTATGATTTTTTGATTTCATACAAGTATGCATTTTATGTTGAGCATATTTCCCTCACCATGTCCCCTCCCCTTCCTCTGTTCACCCCCTCCTCTTAGTCTCCTTTTTTCCCCTAGACAGTTTCACTTATGTTTTTATGTCATGTATGAATACATGGTTTTATATACATATACCACAAATGAGAAAAAAACATACAATATTTGTCTTTCTGACACTGGCTTAATTTTCTTAATGTGATTATCAATTTTTTCTTACAAACAATATAATTTGGGTCTTTTTATGGACTAAAACGATTACATTTTGTATAAACACCATATTTTCTTTATCTAACACTCTGTTGTTGGACACCTAGGTTTGTTCCATAACTTAGCTTTTTTCAATAGTATTGCAATAAACATCGATGTACAAGTATCTGTGATATACTTGCTTGGAATCCATCAGGTAAATATCCATGAGTGTTACTTAGCTGGCTCATATGGAAAATCCATTTTTAGTTTTCTGAGGAACCTTCGCTCTGGTTTCCACAGTAGCTGGACCAGTTACCATGCCATTCCTGACAGCAGTGGTTAAGGCTTCCCTTTTGTCTCCGTCCTCAGCAGCATTTGTTGTTTTCTCACCCACAGGCATTCCAACTAGCTGAGGTGAAATTCACTGTGCTTTTAGTTTTCACTTGTACACTTTTTTACACACCAAACTTTTGGCAGTACTGTACACAGGAAATTTTAACATTGCTTAAAAGCTTTCCCCCAATCTGAGTCTTCCCAATCCTTTGTCATTTCATCTGTAAGTCTAGTATTAACTAAGCAGATATCTCTATCCATGTAGACTATACGGGGCTACTGTTCTATTTACATTCTGGAAGAAAGAAAATAGGGAAACTAACATAAATATGCAAAAAAAAAGTTCACTACAATACGAATCTCTGTTGTGTGGAAATTCTGGAAGTGGGAGCAGGAGGAAGAGAAAAAGGACTATGAATGTAATACAGTTCATGTTTTGGACTTATTAGCTAGCCATAATATAGTCTTATAGAAAACATAAATTCTATGCTATAAGTTTGGAGCTCTGCTCAGCATAATGTGACCCAAGTGCCAGTCTCATGGAGAGAAAGAAAGCTGTCTTGTCTATACCATATACAAAATTCCCTAGGTGTAACAGTCATCCACTGGGGATATTGGACCTTTAAGAGAGTAAGAAGTAGGGATGCTGGAAATCACCTTAGGCTTTTTGTTTACAAATGGGAAAGAATTTGCCATTTCTCAAACTACAAGCAGAATAAATACTTTTTTTTTTACTTTTTACAGTTTTTTTCTTATTTTTAACTTTAATTTTGTATGGACCCATCATGAATTGGTGCCACCATTTCCCTTCTCCCAGCCTCTGGATTTCTGCTTTGGAACATTTAGAGGATCCTCCGTGTCTGTCTCCATTACCTTGTGGCAGGTTTTCAGGTCTGCCTTGGAGAAGGCACTCTTGTCCATCTCTCCACTTCCTCTGTGGTTTCACCTGAGCCCTAGATGAGGTGTGACAGATGGTTCATCTCGTGCCAAGGAGTCAGCTAGCATCTATTGTCCAGTGGATAGATTTTGGTTACCACCGGCTCTTGCTGCCTTACAGCCCCTCACCAGCCTGGAGCACACCAGCCCCAAACATGCTGGAAACCAGGTTTCTCAGCCTCAAACACACGAGGTCCTTCACCACACCAGGTGCACCTCTTTATACAAATTTTTAAATGTAACTTTCAATTTTAAGGAAGATATAACTGGCCACTTTTTTCATCTCTGCATGCAGCCTACCCTCTCAGGTAGGTCTTCACTCCTCAAGTCAACAGAATGGAATATAATGGGAAGGACTCCCCACTTTAGAATCATACACTAGTGAGCTTGGGAGATAGCTCTTTGGTAAAAGTCACTTGCTTGCAAAGCCTGATGGTTCAGGTTCAACTTCCCAGCACTCAATGTAAAACCAGATGCAAAGGTAGTACATGTTTCTCGCATTCATTTGCAGTAGCAAAAGATCCTTGCATGCCCATATATACATATGCAAACACACACTCCAATAAATGTATATATTTTTAAAACCTGCTCTTAAATAAAAGCATACAGAAATTATAGTCATGTGATTTTGGGCAAGATGTTGAAGCTACTTGAGTTTCATTTGTTAAATAGCAAACGAGGATAATAGTACTTGCACAGTGTTTTTATAAGGAGTAAAATAAATCATGCACAGGAAATGGCTGGTATATAGTAGACACTCACTAAATGTTCATTTCCTTCCGTCTTTAATGGGAGTGTTTTCAGATCAGTGTAATGTTAAGACTTTGGCTGCTTAATTTTGGTAAAAACCACTTTTAAAAAAAGAAATTATAGTGCTTTACCACTCTTGGCCTTTTTTCATTTTTTTCTTTTCAGTTAGCATCCGGTCTATTTCAGAGCATAAGACAGCTTCTATCTTTAGAGTAAAAATGAAGGAGTGGCAGGATCATCCTATGTCACATGACCAGTGGAAAAAACTCATGCTTTTCTTGAAAGAATATTTAAGACTATTTAGGGAAGGAAAAGAAAAGGAGAGAGGAAGGGAGTTGATTGGCAAATGGACACAGGCCTATAAATTTCAATGGAACTACATAGGAGAGAGATTTGGTCAAGTTCCTCCCTTTGGTGAGGAATTACAGCTCATGATATAGTTATCGTTCTTTCTCCCAGGATGGAAAAAATATCCAGTGAAAGAAAAGTGATTTTGGAGGCCGAATGTCCCCGGGTGAATGATTCTACACTCAATGTAAGAGAAAATGTATACTTTACCACTTTGACCTTTCAATATTTCTCATGTTTTTTCAGCTACAGATTGTAACCATTCCTTTCAGTGAGCAATTAAAGTTCAATTCACTGCCACCTTTACAAAACCAAGGTTTCACTCCTAAAGAAGGAAGATTTACACCCCTATTGTTTAACTTCCAAAAATCCCTATCATATGAAATGTTCCAAACATGAAGAAAATGTGAGAAATAATCAATGTCCCTTGGCACATTCATGACTCACTGCTTTAGTGAGTCACACAGTATAAAGTATAAATGAAGGACGAGGAAGGGAGAGGGAGTTGTAATTTACACCTGTCTCGAGTGTTTGGCACTGTAGTCACAGCATCAGGACGGTTTACAGGGAAAAATGTAACCAGAGACTAAGTAAGTATGGGAGATGAGATCATCCACCGGCAGCAACCTTCCCAGCTCATAGACACCACTGGATTCATGAGGTGAGAATGAGCAGTGCAGAGTGCTGTAAAATTCAATTTTAGTGCTTGAATTTGTTAGCACACATTCTCAAGCTGGCTTTGTTATGAGATAGTTCTCATACATACAGTAAGTGGGGGCACATGGGAAATACCTGTATTAATTCAAATCACAATAGTCTTAATCAGAAAGACAGACAGTATAAAACTCTGAGCAGTATTTAAGAAAAAAGATAGAAATTCATAAAAACCTTATTAAAATGCATTGTTTTCTATGGAGCATTTCAAATAAGCGTAATTAAGTGCTTAAAAATTCTTTTTGCTTAAGATAACTAAGTAGATCAAGAATTAAATAGGCAAAAAGAATTGTTGGATTTCTCTGTTCATTACTTTTTGCTTTTCTCCAAGAAGCCCAAGATACATGTCATTTCAACTTCAGAATCAGGACTGTATATGGGAAAAGGATCCAAATCTAGAACAGGTGAATGAAATCCTCAAAATCAAATCATGACAGTAGTAGAGTATTTGAAATAAAAGAGGAAACAGGCATGATATCATCAGCACTGCCTAATGGTGAAAACATTAAAAAATTAGAAAACATTAAACTGGTGTCCTTTAAAAAATTAAAAAATGAACACTTATCCTGCAGGATTAATTTAATAATCTGTAATTTTAAAAGTTATACTTGGGCTAAAATACTCTATCAGTATGATAACAGGTGTTCTCAAGTCAGGAGGAAGGTCAGGAGAATGGAAAAGGTAAGGCAAGGCTCTCAGCTATACAAAGCAGGAGCTTTCAGACTTTACAGTGCACACAGATAAGCAAGAAACTCATTAAGATAGAGATTTTGAATTAATACTTCTGAAATCTGAGCCCTAGTTTCTACAGCCTAAAAACTTCCCAGACAACGCCAGTGCTGCTGCCCACAGACCACACTTGAAGAGCAAGACTGCAGACAACAATGGAAGGAAGGTTTCTTTCTATCCTAGGAAATGTGTCAAGGGAATGGGCCATCACATCAACTGCCCTCACCATGTTTTCCTGTCCAATGAAACTCATTTGAGAAGACATAAATAAAAGGCCCTAGTATTTTCAATAATCACAATGTAAGATTTTACTAAGGTGAACAAATTATTTAACTTAACCTTCAGAAACAACTGGCTAGTGGATACTTTTATTAGTCCCACTTTAGACATAAAGGAAGTCTAGGATTAGAGAAGTTAATCAAGTCAGGCCACACATCAAGATTTAGCAGCAGAGGTCTGAATCCAACACATGTGAACAATCTAAATATTTAGCTAATCTTGCTACAGTGATCAGAGCATCAGTGATGCATTCTCATCTGTATCAAACAACAACAAAAACTAGCCTCAGAAGATACTGTGAGAAATGAAACTATATATTGGCTTGGGGCATATCTGGAAAGATAAGTCAATGAATGAGAGCATTTCCAACATAGCCACAAGAGCCTAAGAGGACCTGAGATTGTCTGAGTTTGATAACCCAACAACCATATAAAGAGTGGGGCATGGTTTCATGCACTTCTGCAAACCCAGGCCAATAAGAACTGGAGACCAGAGTGTTGTTGGAGTTCACAAACATGGCAAGATCCTGGATCACTGAGAAACTCCATCTCAGGGAACTATATAATAATGGATGGGAATACCAGCATTCACCTCTGACCTCCTCACATGTGCATCTGTGCACATACATGTGCACACACCAAACACACAACAAAATTCACATACACTACAAACACACACAAAACTGTTGTCACTCAGAAATAACCGTTTTTCTTCACATTAGAAGTCATAAATACTTGATAAAGAAGAATCCATCACAGAACATTATAAAATATCAGGATCAAATATTTCCTGAATTTAGCTATTTATGCTAAAGAAAAAATATACAAACTTAAGGTAAGGATATATTGGAGGCTTCACAGCACTAAACATATGGGATAACCCTTAAAATTTTGCTTCTTAAAAAAATGGCTGTTAAACTTTTGAATCCCTAAAGGACTTTTACTATTGAAGACTACACTATTAAATATTTTATGCATTCTGTTATTTTTAAAAGATTTTGCAATCCCTGTGAAGGTGTGTTGGCCCTAGGGTGCTTGAAACAGTCTAGACCAGAATTAACTACAAGTCATCATTCTCATTCTAAGCATCAAAAGTTTGCTTTTTTCGTGCTGTTTTATGCACACCCTCCTGTTAGACAGTATCCCAGAGCCTTAGGCACCTGTTGCTTCTTTCTGCCAGATTGAAACTGTTCCTTTCTCTTTATTATTCGTGTGTAAAGAGAAGAACTTGCCAAAATCTGTCATTCTTGAGTGCACCTGCCAAGAGCCAGATACTTTAATAGTTGAAATGCATATAGCATATGCTGCTGTTGCAACCACCAACTCCCAGTGCCCAATATTTACCAAGAGACTGAGTTACATCATGGTGATGTATTCACTCCTTGATAGATCCCCAAGCAATGACATGCCAATGGAATAATACCTCGTGCTTACATAACAGATCCGCATATTATCTACGCTTGATACTTCACAGTAGTGTAATACTTACACCTTCAACCTTTAAAATCAAAAATAAATTGGTTTGATTGTGTTTTCTGATCTGTTCACAGTTGTTTCCATGAATTACATATAGCAAATGCTATATACTAAGAAAAACTAAATTATGTTTAGGGCTACAAGGTAAAATTTTTATGTTTTGATGAGTTCTTAACTTTTCATTCCTAAGGATGTCAGAGAGGTTTTTTTTTCAATTCAGATAAAAGTAACTAACTTCTAAAATGTGGTATTCAGAAGTGAGGTAAACTTAAATTGTTAGGGTGATACTGCCGGGTTATGAGGTCTTGACCAGTTGATTATGGAAACTAGCCCTTTCTCATGGACAAGATGGCAGCCAACAGCCTAGAGGTGGGTTTTCCCTCAGATAAAGAAAACTGGGATGCACTAGTGGTCCATTCTTGGGTTCCAGGTAAGGCACCCAACAGGGTAAAGATGGAAGGAATGTGTCCATTTTCATCCTTAAAACAACATTTGTTCTACCAGTATTTCAGATTTCATCACAGCAGTGGAAGGAAAATAAAAATGCAGATGTTTTTCTGAGATTCTAGCATGTGGCTGCTGCTAAGAAAGACCAAGCAATGGATTTGTGCATCTGCTTACAGCATCCCCAAGAACAAGAGAGGCCTACACAGTTTGGTCACTTCCTGAAAAGGCCCATTGCCTCGCTATGCTTTCTTTCCCTGCCCTTGATAAGCATATATATATATATATATATATATATATATATATATATATATATATATATATATATATATATGTATGTATATATATATATATGTATATATACATATATATATATGGTAGAAGATTAACCTCTTCCTTCAC
The DNA here is from genome assembly GCA_004024765.1 of Zapus hudsonius. Lineage (NCBI taxonomy): Eukaryota > Metazoa > Chordata > Mammalia > Rodentia > Dipodidae > Zapus > Zapus hudsonius. The sequence continues at coordinate 58,038 of PVHP010003730.1, forward strand.
CCAAAGGGAGCAAAACCCTGTGTCTAGAGGTATAGCACCCATCAGTAACAACACACTTGGGCCAGGAAGACTGGGATGAGTACTAAGATATACAGGATCCCTTGCCACAAGGACTAATACAGACAGCCCACGAAGGAGGATATACAACTGATCAGGGATGGGGAGGGGGGATTTGGGGAAGTCGGGATAACAACGCATGATTTGCCCACTAAATAATGTAACTCATTATGGACAATAAATATTAAATTTAAAAAAAACAACTTTCCTACAATCCACAGTGAAGTGGAACTCTGCAGCACCCTTATTTCCTGAGCACTCATCTTCAGCCCCCCTCCGAACCAAGTGAAGGTTCATCTTCTGCAACAGTATGGCAAAATATGTCTACATACAATATATCTGCCAGCATGTCTCTGCCTTCCTCTCTCCCTCCTCTACTTCTCCCTGTGTTCTTGCATGTCTGGCAAGAGGGGCCTTGGATAGAAGGGGAGAGAAAAATAGTCCTGCAACTCCTGGCCCCAGTCACTGGCTCCTTCCCTTACTGAGCTGTTGACCAAAGTGACCCATGAGGTCCCAAAAACAAGACAGGATTCTATCAAAGCTCTTGAATGCCCTCCCCAGGCCTGAGGTAAGATCCCAGTTGCTGAAGAAACCACAGAAAGACATCCATCAGCATCAAGAGACCCTGCAAGGTCCAGAATGGTAACCAGCCCCCCATAGTAGTTAGTGCAGTGCTAGAAGGCACTGCATAAGCTTCCAGGGGAAGCTGGTCAATGACAGTTGGAGTAAACAGAGACAACTGATAGGAAGCGCAGTCTGCTGCTGTGAGTAGGCTGAACACACTTCCTAATGGGAGAGAACAGGGAACCAAGACTGGTGCATTGGAGGAGCCAAATCCAATTGGGGGAGGCAATCAACAACTTTTAATTTGGCCAAGTAATCCACTCAGTGACAAGAAGCACTTGACTGGAATTGGGGACTCAGGGAAAAATACACTGGGAACCAAAATTTTGGGACCCCCAAAGAGAAATTCACTTTACAAGTTATTTACAAAGGGGCTACTAGCTATAGAATCTAGCCAATTCAGAAATGTATATCTCAGTTAACCTATACTGAATTCACTCTCAGAGGACTTGCTCAGGGGACAATTTCCTTATACAGAGTGTGTTATGGTCCCTCAGTAATGAAACCTCTTCGGAAATGGATAGGACCAGTCACAAGCAGAGCTTTGTAGAATACAGTATTTAAAAAAAAAAAAAAGTTAAAACGTTAAAAATTTCCAGAATGACTAACTCCCCTTCTTTTGTCCTCTCTCAGCACCTTCCCCGAAACCTCGACAATCTGTTGGTGAGCCCAATATTCTACAGGTCAGATACTTCATTTCCAATGGATTCAACTGATGAAATAAAACCAGGAGTGGGATAAACGTAATACACAAAGCATTTTCAGGTGCACTTCAGATTACCTTGTTTGTTCAACCAGCAAAGGACCAGAGCATTTGCACAGTCCTCTTTGTCTCCAAGGTCTGTAAGTTTTATTAAATAGTTGCTGACTATTAAATGTTGAGAAAATAAATAGGAAAACAAAACTAGTAAAAACAATCAGAGCTGGTAGCCTTCATTGCACTTAAAAATAAGAAAAAAAGTTTTTTTTTTTTTAAAAAAAGGTATAGAAGACAGAAATAGATGTTATTTTTTTAATGCCTAGGCACTAATCAGACAATTTCAAAAAGAATTCTACTTGCAATCAGCACTACAAGTTAAAAGGAACTCAAAGAACTATTTCCATGGAGAACAATTTGGAAGCTCTAACACATACCATTAGATTGCTTGATGAACATTTCCTGAAGAATGAGATGTCTCTTTTGGCTTTTGCAGTGTGAGTAACACATGTCAAAAAGCAGGACAGAGGGCTTATTTTTCTACAGATAGTAAAAACAAGAAAAGGCTGCCCTTGTTAAATATGGAGGGCGGCTTTTGTCTTTCTTTTTCCTTTGTAATTTCAAAGCCCTTCCAGATAAACCTTTGTGGTATACAACTTGGTTTTGACATCCTGGCTCTATGCCTCTAACTGTTTATAAGTCATGCAAGGAAGTCATCTATCTTGACCAATACGGCTCAGACATATTTTCCATGTTAATTACACATGTTTGGACTGACATTGCAGTGATACTATTTCATCTGTTTAAAACAACAGAAGGGATGACTCTTTAACTCAACAAATGTAGGTAAAAAAATTCTTCCCAAGGTTAGTGTAACAAGTCTGGAAATTATAAAGTCGCAGTCACTGATGGCTGAAACCCCAGAGACCAGGAAGCTGATACTCTGCAAGGATTCCTTATTTAGATTGAAAGCGTGTTGGAATGGTAGAGCATAATTATCACAAAAATTATAATTATAATAATATAGGCAGTAGACACTGACAAGATTGGCATCCTAAAAATAATCACTAGATTAAAAGGAAATAGAGGCTTTTTTTTTTACTTTGACCCAATGGAAATGTTCAAAGTTTGGCTGTTTCTGAACAGAACCTCAACATTTTTTACATTTACCAGAACATCAGCAGTTAACCCCGTAATGGCCAACTGCTAGTTATTATTCTACATTTGGTCCACAGCTGTGAGGTTATGCTCACTTTATTGTCGTTTCAACCCTAACCCATTAGCTGCCTGGTGACCGCGTGCATGCAGAGGGGCCTTTGCTTAACTCAATCCTCATCAGGATCACAGCTGCTGTAAAATATGCAGTGACAAAAATATCCATGTGCAATGCATTGTAGATAATCTGTAAGCCAATTTAAGCAAAACTTGAAAAGCAAATGAGATGACTAGATCCTTCTGGCTTCTGAATATTTCAAACATTTCCTTTATGTTCAGAATACCCTTTGTAAATTCCAGTGTTTTCAGCTTTAAGTATTGGATGAGGAGGGCTTCATTTTAAAGTTATAGATGCAGTTCTGATTATAGATGCAACTCAGATATATATATATATATATATATGTGTGTGTGTGTGTGTGTGTGTGTGTGTGTGTGTGTGTGTGTATAATCTATTACTTTCCTCTACTCAGTTGTAAAAGAATGATTTCCAAGTCTAATAGTTAAACAAAATTTCTAGCCAACATTGACAACATTGGGTATCTATTCAACTATATGCTTTAGCTTTGTTTAAGATTTGCCCAGGAGGTTTAGCTCAGTAATCAGAAACATGTCAATGCATCACACTGCAGCCATTTGCAACCAGCAATGCTGCCAGTTTGGGGGTCACCAAAAGACTCCCTGAAGTGTACTACAGGTAATTATGGTTGGGGCTCCGTTGGCCACCCTGATGACAGTGGGTGATTCTGTTTCTTGCTTTGTGAAAATAATTATAGTGAAGATGAAAGCAAGAAATAAAATGGTCTACACTAAAGAGAATTGATAGAGAGTGAGGTCCCTGTCCTTTGTCACTTTGTCAAGATATGAAATTAAGTGGCAGATGTGATCTGAAATGCTTTTAGCTCTGACTACATTTTAATTCACTGTGGGTAAGAGGGGGATTGTTGCTTCTGATTCTCACTAGTCTGTTTTGTCCAGGCCTGAACTGATTAACTGGAATCACTGCCTGAGACAGATTGTGTTCGTCCCACTAAATTTCTAGGGATACTACTTGAGCTATGGACATATTCCGCAGACATTGAACCTCCAGCCAAATAGTATCAGAAATGATGAAACTGAGAAAAATGATACCATTAGCTCTTTGTAGCACACCCCAAAATGGTGACACAGATGTATATATTGCCTTTGAATTGGTGCATTATTTTCTTCTAAATAATTTTCACCGAGAAAAAAGTAAATTTTCAGACAAATTCACAGTAGAACCAGTTTGTTATTAAAATGTGAATTATGCATTCAACTCACAGGGAATTTACAATTAAGTTTTAGAAAATGATATTTTAAATTTATAATAGACTAGATGAAAATTTCATTCTCTGTGTGGATAATAATTGATTTGAACTATAAGAATTATCTCTTCAGTGGTGTAGCATGGTAAGTGGAGGGAAGAAAAAGGGGTTCAGCAAGAATCAGAGAGTGTAAGAGATGGTAATGGGAGTGTATATGATCAGAATACAATATAGATACGTAAATATTATAAAACATCTCAAACTTTTTACATCCAAAAGAAACTTAAGAACACTGGGTTTATATACAGGAGAGATCTTGAGTAAGAACTTCTCAGGAGTGTGTGCCCTTTATCATCACCCCACCTAAGGATGTTCCTCGGTGGATCTCCTCCACCTAAAAAATCAAGTTGTGCAGACCTACATGGATTCCAGGGCTACAGTGCAACTCCTCTCAACTACATGAATCCCCAAACTCATAATCATTTTATTAAGAATAAAGAATTCTAGGTCTTTCCTCTTTGGGCTCCTATTTTTCTTCTGGCATTTTATTTCTTCTTATTCCTCCTCATCATCATTCGATTCTGATAAGCTATTATTGAAGGTAGTTCATGCTTCATAACCAAGGTTTTTAATAAAGATTTTAATAAAAAAAAGAAACAAAAAGACCTCTTGATATTTAATAGGAATAGAACTTCTATAAGACCAAGAAATCCTATGAAATATAATATTTTTATATAAAAAAATCTTGACCTAAAGAGTAGCAGTTTTCTCCTCCTTCATTGTAATAAGAAATTGGGTGGTACAAGTAACTTGTATTACTGTTTGGTGTTTTATTTAAATAGTAGGCAGGTTCTTGTATTTTAAAGTTGATTAAAAATTGAAAAGTTTCAAGAGGCTCAAATTTCACTTATTAAGGCCAAAGAAATACATGATGTGAGATGTTCCAACACAAAGATAATTAAGATATAACTTCATACATCACATTATTTACATGAATTAATAGAAAACTAGCCCAAAACATGATCATAACATAAATAAGTTGAAAGACAAAAGAACAGTATTAAAAGAATATGTAAGATAGATGCCTTTTCCAGATCAGAAAATTCTTCAAAAAGAAAGCAATCTTCTTCTGATTAAAAATAAAGCAAGACCAAGGTAAATAAAAAAGAAATAGGCAATCACGTTCATAGAAACAACTTGTAAGATGCAAAAAGACAAAATGTGTTAAATTTTAGGAGAAGTGCTTGAATAAAAAATGCAAAGGATAGAGAAATGAGAAAAGTCAAAGAACAAGTTTGGACTGATCAATGAGACTCATTTTCCAGATTCTGGAGTTTGGAGTTTATCTTATAAATGACTAAAGTCCATCAAAAGGATAACTTGATGGTCAAGCGTCTATGCTAAAGCACTGGTCACCATCAGCAGTGCTGTAAAAACAAACCTTTGAATAGAATCACTAAGACTTCCCTTGAGCAATCTGAAAGAAAGAAATTAGGAAATAAGACTCACAATTTCTGTAAGTTGAGTTACTATGTGGTTGTTGTGTTTTTATACTTGAGACAATAAACACAGAGAAAGAGACAGGGATACAATAATTTCAGTCATGAAATATTAGGTAGTGATATTCATAGGACATCCATAAACATGGGGGAATCATAAAAGCATAAACGTAGGTAAGTCAATAAATGTATGGCTTCCAGAATACCTGAAACCAATTACCTCCTGTAACATTAATGCTCTTACACATAACTGCTAATTATTAAATGTATGTACATATGAAATATGTCATATTCTCAACAGGCAGTCACTGAAAGTAGGCTGATATCAGAGGTAAGTCAACACTTAGCTACTGAAACCCAAGCAGAATGAGTTTTTTGTTTTGGGGGTATTTTTTGTTTTTGTTTTTTTTTGTTGTTGTTGTTGTTATTGTTTCATTTTGTTTTGTTTTTCTACATAATGCACAGTTCAAAAAGTTAGAATGCAAAGAAGAGGTAGAAAGAAACAATACAAGAGAGCTTTGGCCAAAATATATCATTTACACTGAGAAGAACTTTATTCCTGTTCCATGTAGTGAAAGCAGACATTGGACAGCTGGCCAAAGCAGCAGGGGTGGGAGTTAAAGGTTTAAGTTGAGGATATGAGATTTTATCCTCTGGAACAACATATCAAAAAATTAAATTAAATATAAATGATTCAGATACCCTCAGTGATGTCTGAAACTTGGTTTTAAAATCTGTCAGACCTTTTCTTTCAAAAAGAAAAGTCTACAAAAGAGAATAAATTGATATTGAAACTAAAAAAAATAGTACTTGTCTGTAAGAGAAGCGCATAATCTGAAAATAATGATAAGAATAATATTTGCTAACATATATAGCTACAAAATTTTATGGAATCTGTATCACTAATTGAAATCATTGTTTTTCATGAAATGGCTAAGCACATTTCAGTTAAAACTAAAATTGTTAGGCTGTGAATATTATTGAGTAAGTATTAGAAAATGTACATGTTACAAAATAATCTTTAACAGAAAGAAACTGTGTCATGGAAGACTTTTGTCAAGATAAAACCTTTAGATTTATATGTTTAGCACTCAACTAGTGAGTATGGTGGATGCCCACCTACTTTTTATTACTAACTGGATAAATATTCTCAGCTTATTGGCTAATTTTTAATTGGAATATTTGTTGCCTCTATATTGATCTGAGCGAATTTCTTATGTATTGTGGGCATGTGCCACTTAAGAGAAAAATGGTAATTGTTTTTCACACCTGTAGGTGGTTAGATCAGTTGGCTGACTGTTCCCTTAAAGGTGCACAAGCTGGTTAGTTCAATATATCTCATTTGCATACTACTATTCTTGATGCACGGCTTTGGGGATTACATCCAAATTCTTTTATTGGTTAGATTAATTTGACTAGTCACATTATAAGGGAGTTTCATATGAATTTTCATTTAATTGCTTTTCTACTGAGAACATTATTGGTATTCTGATATACATTAGCATTTGATTGATAATTTAATAGTATTTTGATAGGGATGGAAATTGCTTTGGGGAGTATGGACATTTTAGCAATATTAATTCTTCACATCTATGGATATGGGATATATTTCCAATTGTGTCTACTTTAATTCATCACATTAATGTTCTATTTTTTTCAGTGTATAAATCTTTCACTTCCTTAGAGAAATTTATTCCTAAGTAAGAAACCTCATTTAATATGATGCAAAATACTGTTTTAATTTTTCTTATGTTTTCTAAATATTTTGAAATGAATATTTTGGTAAGTTTTAAATTAAATTTATTTATGAAGGATTTAAAATTTATTTTAATGGCAGTGTCTTATAATGAAGAAGGAAAATACACTATTTTTATCCAAATTGTATTTTTTAAATTTCTAATTTGCATTCATGTTACAACATATAACTAGTGTAAGTTATGGAAGCTGTAAATTCCAAAATATAGTATAATTTTCAAATAAAATCTATTTGGCATAGTTATAAGCCATTATGAGTTGCATATGTAAATAAGAAAAATGATTCTCTATATGTCATTGATTATACTGAAATTCTTTGAATATTCTCTCTATCTCTCTCTCTCACTCACTGACTGGCTCTCTATAAGGAGGGACTTCTTGAATATGCCAGACAAGCACTCCACACTGAGCTATATCCCCAGCCCCATAACAACTTTTTAAAAATAGAAAGTGTAATTAATTGAAGCTTTTATCAATAATGAGGATAAGGAAGGAGGTTGAATGTGTCTCCTTCACTTTTAACGTAGCTGTGCTATCCTGATGCACCAGGGACACAACCGTGCCGACAGTGACACTCAGCAACCACAGAACTGGGAAGATAAGGCATGTTCAAGAGACAGGAGGCTTTGTTTTCTGCTTTGTACCACATCAAACTGATTGAAACTCATATTTATCATTAATACATTAAAAATTTTAGACATAAGGAATGTGGGGAAGGTATGGGAGGGTGGGGGACTTATACAATAAGCTAAAGCAATAAGGAATCAAAACCATAAAATCCTTACTGTCATACAGTAAACTCTCAAGGAAGCTGTGGGCATTGCCTGGTAAGAGGGGCCATGAACAGAAGGGGAGGAAGCCTAACCCCATGAAAAACTGATCAGACCTGCAACTCTCTATCCCAGTCATTGGATCCTTCCCACACTGAGCTGTTGATCAAAGAGACCCACAAGGTCCTCAAAACAAGACAGGCTTCTGTCTAAGCTCTTGAATACCCACCCTGGGCCAAGGGTATGATCCTATTGCTGAAGAAACTACAGCAAGTCATTGCACAACACCAAGAAACCCTAGGAGATCCAGAATGGTAACCAGTTCCCTGATGGTAGCAAGTGCAGTGCTGGAAGGAACTACATGAGCTGCCAGGGAAATTGGTCAGTAATATGTAGAGAAAGCAGAGACCAAAAATACAAAATACAAAATTTCAGACTGATGTCATGAGAATGCTGAAAACACTGCTCTGTGGGAGAGATCAGCAAGTCAAGAAGTTATCACTTGTGCAATAGTGGCACCAAAACCTAGGGGGAAAGTCGATGGCTTTCAAATTGGCCAAGAGTTTGACTCAGTGACAGAGAACCCTTAACTGGAATTGGGATCCAAGGCAAGATTATATGGGAACCAAAATCTTGACATCCAAGGGAAATTCAAACTAGCAGAGAACTACCAAGAGGCTACATCCAATAGAGTCTTGCCAAATTAGCAATGTGTGTCTTGTTTAACCTATACTGACTGACCTCACTCTCTGATGGGGATTCTGTTTGTATTTTTCAGAAGGCAGTGAGAGAGCCACGATCAACCAAACTCCACCTATGAGACACAGGATGATGGTGGACAACCCAGCAAGAGATGAACCACCCAGGACCTATCATGTAGACCCCGAATGAAACCTATAAGAAAGTGGTGAGAGAAACAAGAGACCTATCACAGAAAGTCAGATAACTCAGAATAGGTCATCGAGACAGACACCAATGATATCTAACTCAACCATCTCTCAGAGTCTTGAGAACTTCTTGGTAGCCACATCGCCTGATATGTTTAATATTTGGGACACAGATTTAAGAACAAGGCAGGTATATCCTGACTGCAAGTAACTCGCTTAGATTTCAAGCACCCAAGGTTCCTATTCTGTAAAATGAGGAAATATAAGGCTGTTAAAAGAATTATAAAATTTGAAGCATTTGAATAAAGACCAGAAAACAGTTTTTAGGTAAATCTCTGTTAAACATATCCCTTAATCTGACTCATTCTTGCCCTCCACCTCCAATCATTTCTCTAGATTTGGAAAATTCCAAGATAAGTAGGCCAAATTCATGGGCAGTCATGTAGGACCCTGTACTGAGAAGGGTCTATACTTATACAATGCTCGCCTTTCATCATCTCGAAAATATTAGTGATTTCTGATTTGGGTCATTTGATTTGAAGCACTTTGGTCTGTAAAGTATAACAGATCATAACAAGTTATGAAAGTTCCTTAGAACCTTGGGCCCCTCTACGAATAGTCTGATCAGCTTCTTACCTTGGTCTCATTGGCATTATTTTTCTTACAGCAATCTTGCATGGGAGATATTTTTTCCTTCTACCTCACATATCACAAGGTCAGAGGTCTATAGTTTTCCCTAGGGACTTCCCAACACTTGAGCTTTCACTATTATATTAAACTAGACATTTCATCTCCTCCAAAGTCTCATTACCACTCAGTCACCCTCTCGTGTTTGGTAAATTCAGGATACATGAGGATAAAACTGATCACTCCTTCCTCATTTCCAGTCACCTTTTTCTCTACCCCTCTCCACCCCCTTGACTGCATCTGGGGAAAGTCATAACACCTACAGTCCTAAAGCCAGGTCCTCCTGGCGGCCACCTGCCATTCTTGCAGATTTCGCTCCCAGTATTTAGTTCACAGTAATTCTTCAACTTCATTGAAATGTTTTAAACTATTGACCTCACTTTTCCCACTTTAACTGGCTTTTAGTGTGCTTTTCTTAAATCAAATCATATTTTTTATTATGTTAAATTGTTTGTCTTCTTTTCTTGCTGGAATCCTAAGCTGGAAAACCTCAAACACTAAAACCTTGTTAAAACTCCTATGCCAGCATCTGAAAAGTTAATTTCTATTGGAGAACATCTCCAACTAGGAAGAATAAAATGACAGTGATATACCAATGTATGTTGTTTCACATTAAATGAGAGTAAAGAATATCGCCAACTAGGAGGAATAAAATCACATCAAACTTATGCAGTGGTTCCAGATGGATCCGTAGCATGGTTGGGTAGAGTTTTTGCACACAGGCCCCAGTAGAATGTCAAGCAATACGTCTACATCCTGTCTAGTAGTTTTCTCAAATTACTGCCCCATCTTCCCCTTTGCTACAAAGTTGCTGAGTTGATTTTTTTCTTTTCCACCACACATTGATCGTCCCTCTTACCGTTAACTCTTCAGCTAACTACAATACAGCTTCTTCCCCATGACTCCAGGAATCTTCTCTTGTTCTGATCAGTTGTGAGTTTTGTCCAATCTGTTTCTCTGTCCTCTTCCTATCAGAAACTTGTTGGATTTCTTAGGCTTAATGTCACTCTTTCTAGAAACACCACCTTGTTTGATCTCTAGATATTTGGCATTTTCCTGTCACTCCACCTTTATGTCTGTCACTGTCACCCTAGAGGTGGTTGTCAGGCTAGCGGTAAGAGCAGCGCTTATATGACCTCTTCCTCTGCAATTTCTCCTGAGCCATGCAGATGTGGTAGAGATGGAAAGCCTCATGGTGGGCAGTTAGCTCTTTTCTTGTCTAATCTACGGATCTTGGCTCTCCTCCATTTTCGTTGCCACATCTGTAAAATAAAATAGATTCTTCAACCGAGACTGAAATCAGCTTGAGTTAAAGGAAGTATACACAGTTATTTGAGAGATTTTTTTTTTTGGTGCACAAGCCCACTCTTCTTCTCCAGAGACCAGGGGGTCCTTCTCTCTAAGGTCTATGAGTTTCCTGATGATGGGATTCTGATGTGGTTTCCAATACCTGATATGAGTTCTCTCCACTGAGTGGGCCTCATGTTTAATCAAAGAACAGTTGGATACCCTCAGAGGCTGTGGCACTATCGCACAAGTGTGGATTTCTTGTCTGGCTGGTTGATTTCATAGACTGCAGGGTTTCCTTTTTATTCATGCTGTTGTTGACCATTGTGATATCTATAACTTCTAAGTTCTCCTTTCCTATAATGGTCTGCTTGACTCGATCTTTCTGTTCCTGCTTGATCTCATCCAATTCATATTATAAACATCTACCTAGGGCAAACAACTAGCCTGGACTGGAGTTTTCACGAGGAGTTGAGACCTCCAGTGCTAAAATAAGAGTGGGTTTAGATTTTTGTGGTGATGAAAAAGTGTTATAGTGCTGGGAAGATGGCTTAGCAGTTAAGACATTGGCTGCAAAGCCTATCAACCCAGGTTTGATTCCCCAGCACCCAGGGAAATCTAGAAACACAAAGTAGTGCATGTATCTATTGTTTGTTTATAGTGGCTACAAGCCCTGGTATACCCATTTTCTATCTCTTTCTCTCTCTCTCTCTCTCTCTCTCTCTCTCTCTCTCTCTCTCTCTCTCTCTCTCTCCTCTCTCCTCTCTCCTCTCTCTCTCCCTGTCAAATATATAAATATTTTAAATTTTTTAAATTTTTATAATTTTTATGCCAAAAAAGTTAGACACTAGCATGTAGAGCGACTGAGTACTACATGCCCAATGCAATTGAGAACCAGAATTTTCAAATCACATTTAATTTTAATTACTTTTAACTAAAATTTATATCATATTTGTGGCTAGTGGTCACTATGTTGGATAACACAGATATAGGGAGAGCAGATTCCAGATTATTTACTTCTAGATAAGTAGCTAATAATATCAGTTATTAAATGAATTTCTTATTTTCTTGCCAAATAAAAATACTACATGAAATTTTCATGTACAGATATATTTTTCCAGATTCTGTATTTTTCATGTATCTAACCAAAGAGCATATTTGCTTAATTACGCTGACTTTATAGTCTGATGAGGAAAGTGTAAAGCAAGTTTCAAAGGTTCTCATTCTCCTCTACCAAACTTTTCTTGGCTGTTCTCAAATACAAATTGTGCTGATTGAACTTTAATATCTATGTATCCAAGTCTAAAAATCAATAGTTGATGAAGTGCCTAAAATTTACAGAATAAATTGATTTTCTGGCATTTTTACTATATTAATTCCTTTCATCTAAGATCACAATATACTTTTGTAGACATAATACTTTATGTATTTCACTAAGATTTCACCTATGTTTTTCTATGTTGTTTTTAAATTATCAGTAAGATTATATTATTTATTAAATACAATATGTTTTTCATTATCGCACTCATTTGATTACAGATGACATAAACCAATGATGTCCATCTTCGTGTACTTATCCTTTTACTTTCAGAAACAAATTCTTTCACTTAAGATTTGTTTTCAGTATTTCTGATTTTAAAAAAAGTCTTGGGATCTTTAGACACACAGTATATCCAAAGGCTGAACAAAGTTCCTGGCCAATGTTTATACTCATTTTTTTTAAACTCCCCATTCCAATGTAATTAGATGAGCAGTACAAATCCCCATCTTATTTTTCACATTAATTGACAGGAGAGTTTTGTAATTAAGGATGATAGTTCATTTTGCTTTGGAGTAAACTGTTTTGTCATTTTATGTAGTTTGCTATTATTTCTATTTAACATAGAGTTTTAATTAAAATGCTTACTAATTTTTTTGAGATTTGTTAATATTACCACATGGTTCTGATTTTTATAGGTTTATGTGAATAATTATACTGATAGTTATCTAGATAATGAAAATCTCTTTATTTTACAAATTTTTACATCTGTGTTTACATGTGATAATCTACTTTGCTTTTCATGCTAACACGCTCAGGTTTTATATTTAAGAATTTCTAAATAGACTGTGATGGCTTGCTTAAGTGACATGGGAGTTAGCTACATGTAAAGGTTTAATAGCATTCAGGTTGATGAAAATCTATAGCTCTATTTATATTTATTATTGGCAGTATTTTCACCCTCTTAAACATTATTATGATTAAGTTTTTGTACTTTCTCTTTGAACAATTTTAGAGATTTAAATTATGAAAAATTATGTTATCTGGGTCTTCAGTTTTGTTGCCCATAGAAGTACTTACAGAAATAGTTTAATATCACTTGAGTTGCATTTCATATCTCATTCTCATAGATGTTCTCACCTTGAATCCTTTAAATACATTTCCTTTTATTTAAAAAATTACTTTCAACCAGAGAGAAACAGACTGAGAGAAAGAGAGAGAGAGAGAGAGACAGAGAGAGACAGAGAGAGAGAGAGAATGGACATACCAGGGCCTTCTGCCACTGCAAATGAATTCCAGATGCATGAACCACTTTGTGCTCTGGCTTTACATGGGTGTCAGGGAATCACACACAGGTGGTTAGGCTTTTCAGGTAAGTGTCTAAGCCACTGATCCATCTTTCTAGCCCACATATCCTTTTCTTGGTCCTTAACTCTCACCCCCCCCCCTTGAGCTGATGTTTCTCTTCAGGAAGTCCTGAAATTGTCTGACACAGAGATAACCCTTTGCAGGAAGTCTGCAGTTTTCCTCGAAGGCCTTTGCATACTCCCTCTAATCCAAGCTGATTTCACTCTTGGTTGGAGAACCTGTTTTATTTTACAGACAGTAGAGAAATTGGAGGAGAGCCAAGATCTATACATAAGATAGCCAATTGCCCACCATGAGACTTGCCACCTCTCCTACATCTACCAGGGCCCAGGAGAAATTGCAGAGGAAGGGGTGTCATGAATACTACGCTCACTGCCAGCTTGATGAGCAGGTCAGGGTGATGCTGACAAGCATCAAGGTGGCAGGAAGACAGATGTCAAATTTCTGGACACCAAAAACTTCATCTGAAGTTTTCATAGGTATTAAACAGAAGAAAGCAAATTTCTTTGTCTTTATAACTTCGAGGTGCTTCCTGGAAAGTTCTGGCCTTCTGCTTTGACATGGCCCAGTTATTTCTTAATCGGACAATTTAGTGCCTTAATTAAGCCATAGAAGTTTCTGCCCTGGGTTGGCAGCACAGAGTTGGTGTGTTTGGTATGAACCACCTAATCTTTCCAGCTGGCTACACTGAGATCCTCAATAGGAATCATCAGTCTTAACAGACTGGATCTTGTCCAGGCCTAGATTCCTGGATTTCTGTGAATCTCTCACAATGATTTTTGAAGCAAACTCTATTAACTGCTAAAGACCACCCAGGAGTAACCTTTAAACTGAATGAAGCCATATCAAATTTCTCAGGGCTCCTTCAGGCAAAACTGGCTCACCCTGGACCACCCAGAGGCAGCACAAGAGATCCAGTGGAGTTCTGGTTTGGATTCAACTTCCCAAGAATGCAAGATGTCTTCCCTAGCATTGAGAAGCCAGAACAGAGCCTGTTCACACACATAGTCGGCTCAGACACTGTGCATCATCCCACCAGTTGGCTTCAGTGAAGCGTTTGAGGGTCAGCTATCCTCAGCTGAGCCTCACAGCCTGTGAACTCTAAACTGAGAACTCGCCAACAGTGCAGCCTCTGCAATGGACTGGGGATCTATTTAACTGTGTTTCCTCTCTACTGTGTCCATCCAATTCTTGACAAATTCGGAGCATTGTACCCAATGCTTTAAATTTACAAAGGTTAACTGGTTAGTTACAGAGACATTGCAATTTTATAGAAGCGTGCAATTAGTCTTCCCAGAACTTTGGGAACACACTCTGAAACATTACAACATAGAGCACAACCTGTGAATTGACAACATGAGGTTGGGTTTTAGTACTCTGTTTTGAGTCTGATTGTGCAGGCATGGAGGCTGAGCCTGCATTTAGTTGTATGTCTTTGTTTCATATGCACAGCAGTGGAATGTGATGGATGAACATCCTGAACCTTTTTAGTATATTTTACCACTGCTATATAACCAAGTCTTTCTACCAAATCCCTCAAGGACCTCCAAATTGATATTGTTATTTAAAAGAAATTCTTCTTAGGTACAGATGTAAAGAGATATTGGCACAGTTACCCCACGAGTCACCGGATAATCTGACCTAACACACAGACTTGTCTTGGGACAACAAAGGTTGCTGCCTTTCCTTCAAGTATCCATCATCCTACTGACAGAGAATGGGGGAAAATTCTATTTGTGATGCTCTATCTTCCCCCCCAAGAAAAACAGAAACAGGTGGTTTCATCAGTTGACAACATATTTAAAATTTCATTTTAGATACATATGTTGAGACCTAAGTGACAGTTTTGTGAGGAAAGAGAAAATCCTGCTAGATCAGTGTCATTTTTTTTAATTGGAAAACAGGTTAGCCCCAAATCCATTTGTCAACCACCATGTGGAATCACTTATGCCAGACCCAGCCATCAATTACATTGGGAAACATGACCTTGATATTGCATAAGTCAAAGAAAAGAAGAGCTTCCACAAAGGAGAGAGAGGAAGCAGCCTGAAGGTATTGCTTGATCTGCTCCCCTGAGTTCCTGAAAATCTATTCCCATACGCTGGCTTTCATCGCCTCCTGCACCATGACGGCATGGTAACACCAGCTTCCAGTCACACTTCCACACCACTGGCTGGCAGGCAACAGATACTCTGCAACTTAGTCCTTTGTGTGTGAGCAAGCAGGAGCCCCTCTTCCCTCATTGCCAGATACTCACTGCTGCTTCAATGGAGTGATGGCTAGACATTTCCAAGCCCCTTTCTTTGGCTGACTGTTTTGTTTTGAAACCCCTAATGGATCATCTGCAACTACTGTTTTATTGAACTAATTTCAAATGCAGTCGTGTTCCCAGCAATCTATGACAGTTTTAAAAGTTTGAAGAGACCAGGAGTTGGAGACAACAGTAGAGCAGATGTGTTTCATTGGGGTTTCTTAACATCTTGCTAAGCTATGTTATAGGGAAATTTCAGGAGGCAAAAGGCAGGTTGACAACAATATTTATTGTTGCAACAATAAATCCTCATTAAACATGTATAATTCCATGGCAAGTGATAAAATGAGAATACACAAGCCTACAACCCCCTGGCTCAATATATAATGACTACAGATATATATATATATATATATATATATATATATATATATATATATATATATATATATATATATATATATATATATATATATATAATGTACTGTAAATATGTTTACATATTTAAGTCCTGAAAATATTATAATAGGCTATTTATTATAAAGAAGTGCACTCATTTGTTTATTATTGGGCAGTTATAGTCTAGCCAACAATGTTTTAGGGGCAAGGGCTTCCTTAGTTACAAAGGTGCATGGCTTCAAGGTGCTTCCCTTCTAGAAGATAACAGAGAGCAGGCAGACAGATATTTAAGTAAATCACCATCCTTGCTGGTAGGTAAGCAGTTCAATTGGAAGATGGATGTGTGGAGTGGGGAAGAAGGCTTCAAAGTGCAAGGGCAGAAGAAAGCTGACAGGTGCGGCTCATGGTCATCAGTATGCTCTCTGACATATGAGCAAACTTATGAAAGAAAAAGAGGCATGATTAGCAATTATGTTTTAAAAAGAAATAAAATATGGAGATAGAAAACTCAATCCAGTAAACTATGCATCAGTCTGATAACAGGAGCTGAAGATCGGCCACTAAAATGTCAGAGAGCAACAATGAAGCTGTGCAAAAGACTCCTCAGAGTGTCCCTGTTTCTTTCTCACCAAGTGCTTCTTTTACACACACACACACACACACAAATCCCTTTTTCTTCACTTCTTACTTTGCCTTTCTATTTTGCTGCCAAATTAACGTGCTTCCTCTATACATGTACTTTGAAAATTATGAGTCACTACAAAAGTTTCTAATAATACAATGCCACTTTCCAAGAAAAGCAACAGAGTCAGTATATTCTTATAGTGAACGCCTTTTTCTCTATCTCTTTATTCGTGCAGTGACACTCAGAATTATAGTGAATTCTACAACACATTCAGTGAATTTAATTTTGTTCTTGAAACACCAGCCTGGAATGAAAAAAAATCACAAATCAAAATAAGAAAAATTTGTTAATTTCACAGGGAAAAAAATCACTATACTTTTCTAATCCAAAATTCTTAGTTTTGTAGGTTAGAAAATACATACTGAGCAAGGTAAACAAGTTGTAGATAATAAAGAATGAAAAATTAAAATGCAGTTTAGCCATAAAATATAGCATAGGGGTTAGAAATATGGCGAGTGATTAAAGGTCCTTGTTTACAAAACCTACCAGCCCAGGTTCAAATTCCAAGCCATATAAACCAGATGAGAAAAGTGGCTCAAACACCTGGTGTTCTTTTGCTGTGACAAGAGGCACGCGCGTGCACACACACACATATTTTTAAGCGTAATGTGACAGAAATTCTAACCTCATCAGAAGAGAAAGTGGTCTGGGAAAATGGCTCAGTAGATAAAGTGTTTATCATGCAATTGTGAGCACCTGAGTTCAAATCCCCACAGTCCATGAAAAGCTGAACACTAAGTGAATGTCTGCCATCCCAGAGCAACTATTGTAAGAATGTAACACCAACACCCAAAGTTGTCCTCTTCCCTTCACACACACACACACACACGCACGCGCACACACACAATTGGTTATGTTAGATACACTGATTTCCTATGGCTGACAGCAAATTATCACAAGCTGAGTAAATTAAAACAGACATTTATTCTCTTAATTCTGAAGACAGAAGTACAAATCCAAGGTGTGAGCAAACTGTCTAGACTCTGACAAATAACAATTCCTGCCTCTCTCCACATTTCTGATGATTTCTGACAATACTTATTATTCTTAGACTTGTAGATGTGTCACTCGAATTGTGTCTCTGTGGTCATAGTTTTCTTTCTCTATGTCTCTGGGTACAAAATTTTCTTTCTTTTTTGATATAAATATTGTCTTTTTAATATATATTTATTTCCATAATGAGTTACATTATTTAGTGGGCAAATAATGAGTTGTTATCCCAAATTCCCCAATGGCCCCCCTCCCCATCCTCAATCAGCTGGATATCCTCCTCCTCCATGGGTCATCTGGATCAGTCCTTGTGGCAGGGGACCATGGATAGCCTAGTACTCAGCCTGGTTCTCCTGGCCCAAGTGTGTTGTTACTGAGGGGTGCCATGCTTCTGGATAGTCTCCCCCACCACGGCTCTCACAATCTTTCCACCCCCTCTTCCGCTCAGGTCCCTGAGTCGTGGTGGGTGGGTATTAAGGCTGCTTTAATGTTGTGAGCTTAGGGGGCTTTGTATCAAAAATCATTGGTTTCTGTCTCACTGGCTTATCCTGTGTTGATTGAATGGCTGTGGCTATGGGTCCCTTTTTCATCCCCTCATTCTCTGTGGGGCTC
>PVHP010003731.1:0-42406 GCA_004024765.1 Zapus hudsonius
CTTGGAATGAAATTCTCATTCAAGGCAACCTTTATCAAATGAGCTGGCTGTGGTGACAGAGTGTCATGTTTAGATTGAGTGTCACAAGCAGTACAGAGGAGGCTGGATGTTCTTATGGCACTGCAGATCATTAATGAAAATCAAAATAAAAGATAAATTCAAGGCTTTCCATCCTCAGTACAAGTAAAGATGGAGAAGAGGAAAGCTAAATTGTTCTTCCTAAAAGAACCTTATGTTCCTCCTGAATTCAGGGGTCACAGCTAATGAAACAACAAAAACACAGAAAGGGCATTTCTCCTGCAGGTAGCTAAATTATAGCATCAAAGAGTTAGCAGACTCAAAGATAGAGTAGGATTCTGAAAGAGAAATAAGGCATCTGGATGAGTTATGATCAATCTGAGGACCTTGACACACAAATCACAAAATCTTTTTTTAAGAGCAGGAATAAAAATGCCTCATCCCCTGTCTTGTGACAGAGCCCTGCATTGTCTAAAGATCTGTAATGATGTCACCAGGGGCAGTTGCCCTGTAAGGGAAGGGCAATTATCTCCACCCTTCCCATCCTACTCTGACACCAGATTCATTAGTGGGTTAAGATACTAGTACCCTTACAGTAGTTGGCAAGGATAAATTCAAATTCAGACAAAAAGAACAGTATGGACTTTCCGTTTTATATAGACACATACTTGAGTTTTTTAAACAAAGAAATGGATTTGATGGTACACATTAATAAAAATAGTATGAATATTAGGTAAAGTACATAGGACCCTTCTCCAAATATCGATTAGTAAACCATTTATCAGTTAATTTTGTTGTACCAAATCCATCCCAGTGATAACTAAGACTTTCCATGGCCTGGAGACATGGCTCAGAAGTTAAGTGTGCTTTTTGTTCAAACATGAGTGCCTGAGGAGGCCTCAGACTGCCCCAGTTCAAAACGGCAGATCCCATGTAAATAGCCGGCTGTGGCCACACACACCTGTAACTTCAGTTCAGCAAGGGAGCAGAGACCCAAGAATCCACAGAGCCCTGCAAGTTTTAGAAACAGTGAAAAGAGAGACTCCAGCCCAAATCAAGACCACTGGGCAAAGCAATAGATTGGGACTCCTGACATTCCACTAGGGCCACTGCACACAAGCAACCAAGCTGCAAGCATGTGTGGGGGCCCTGCAAGGGCACGTCCATGTGCTCACACCAAACACACACCACTGCACACATAATGCTATATTACACACACACACACACACACACACACACACACACACACAAGCAAACAAGCAAAATATTTTTCAAAATAAAAAAAAGGAAAAAAAGACTTCCTGTAAATATTAGAAATACTTTAAGGGGAGATTCCAGAAGAATATCATATCACTTATCTTAAATTGAAATCAGCTCAAAACTATTAATAAATAACTAGTGATGAAGAGTTAATATAGGGTTGTTTTAGAATATTCAGTCTTTCAGGTCATATTAAAATATTTTTTATGAACTGTGCTTGTAGCATACACCTACAATGTTGACAATTGGGAGGCTGAGGCATGATAATTGCAAGCTCAAAGCTAGTATGGGCAATATCGCAAGGCCCTGTCTCAAAAAAAATTAAACAAGATAAAACAATACAATATTCTTTTGTATTCAGTGACTAAGTGAATTTCTTCAAATATGAAGTGTTCAAATCAATGTGGGCATTTCTGTCCTTCTTAATGTTTGCAATCCCAAATAAATAAGATGTGCCTTTATAAAAGTAAAAACAACTTTTATTTTAAAAACTAAATCATAAGCTATTAAGATATCAAAATGTTAATATACTAAAGTCATTATGCACATTAGTTCCTAAGTGCTCTAGAAACACAATTTGATCTCTTTATATGTTTTTAAAACTCATATTACTTGTTAAACTGGTATTACTTGTTAAATTCATTTTTCCCAATTAAAACTTCAAATTGCATGAGAAATAGAAAACAATAAAAATAAATTGGATATGTTTAAATGAAAACAGCCTGTTAAACTGAATATGAAATGCATAGTTCTGATCTAGATGTGACGGCACTTACTGTCACCCGTGTAATAAACCAAATTAATGATACACTTTTGTTATAGTATTTTTGTGTATGCATGTGTGTGCAGTGTACTTGTGACTCTGTGTGTGATGGTTAAGTTTTGTTGCCAACTTGACCTTTCAAGTAATCTAGGGTGGGTCTCTGAGGACGTTCACAGGAAGGTAGCCTCTCAGTAGGGGGCAGGATATCTGAAGCTCAAAGGAGCTAGAAGTAAACATCCTTTCCTGTGTGGGCAGTGCAGGAAGGAAATTCCAGAGACTCAGGAAGCCATTAAGTCTGGGATAGGGTTGCAAGACCCCACCTTAAGCCTATATAAAGGAGAAGATATTCTCTTTGGCCCTTCTGCCTGTTTGCTGTTTTGTTTGTG
The DNA here is from genome assembly GCA_004024765.1 of Zapus hudsonius. NCBI lineage: Eukaryota > Metazoa > Chordata > Mammalia > Rodentia > Dipodidae > Zapus > Zapus hudsonius. The sequence goes on from PVHP010003731.1 coordinate 2,428, forward strand.
TGGTATATGTGATGGATTTTTCTCTCTGCTCCGACCTGTGAAAGAGGAGCAGCCTCTTTTGCATTCTGGAACTTCCCCTGTATCTATAGCTACAAATAAATCCTTTCCTCCCAAAAACTGTGCCTGGTTTGGAGATTCATCCCAGTGGCGTGTGGCTGACTGAGACGCTGTGCTTCAAAGAATGCTTGGCATACCCTTGAGTCTGAAGAGCAGATGTTTGTATTTGGGTAGGTACATGTGTTACATCACAGGAGGAGGTCAGAGGACAACTTCACATGTGTTCTCAATAGACCACCCTTCTCTTTACGAGTGTATCTCTCATTAACCTGGAGCTTACAAATTAGGGTAGATGGGATGGCCAGCAAGCATTGGTTTTCCTCCTGCCTTTGCCTCTTCCGTACTAGGATAACAGGCATATATCACTGTACCCAGCATCTTTGTAGGTGCCTGGATTGAATTCATCTCCACAGCCACTAATAATATTGAATACTGAAATATGTGTAAAGTTAGGAGATTTGTGAGAGCCACAAAATTTATTTGGACAATATCTTTACAAATTACAGTTATTCCCTTTACTTTCACAAAATCCTCTCCAATTTCAGTCCTCCAAACTCTGGAGCCATCCACACACACACACACACACACACACACACACACACACACACACACACACATATATGCTGCATGAAGGAAGAGTACAGTGTGATGTTGGGAGAATCTATTTTTGTCTTGCTTTGTTTTTGGAACACAAATACTTGGAACTGAGAATTATCTCAAATCCATTGCATAATTGATTTAGATAATGAGCAATTAATTTAAAAATAATTCTCCTTTTTGAAATTCTCATCCTACACAAATGTTTTAAATATATTTAACGTGATATAAGAACTTCTTATCTATCTCCCAAGTGTAATTATATTTTAAAAGTTATGTTACAGTATTACTTGTGAGTGTTTAATCCATTGAGATAGCTTTCTGCTTTTAATAGCATGATTTTCCCTAATATTACATAATGATAATGGCTGTATTCTCTCAATAACCGAGCATCTATACTAACATCTTACTACCTCAGAATGCCAGATCACAAGGAAGTTAAGAGCAGATAGAGCCAAGTTGTTCTTCCCTCCAATAGCCCTGCACTTGGTTTATCATGCCTTCACTAAGCTTAGATACTGTGTGGCTTGATGTCTTTAATTTGTATTTCCTTGGAAAGGGTGGAAATAATTACCTTTTCAAATGTTTAATTGTCTTTCTAATTCAATTGATTTGAATTGGTATACATTTCCTAAGTGTTCCCTTTCTGGAATGGCCTCTTGCTAAGAGTTCCTGGCTTATTGACATAAACAAGTCTCATACTTTATCCTTATATTAAGAGCATCTTCTAACTGTCCCTCTTTTTTATTTCTTTTTCTTCTTGAGTAATATAGTATTACAGTGAAGTAATAATAACCTAATAGACATTATGGTACAAAGAGCAGACAAAAAAGCGGGGATTCAAATTAGAGGGCAGGAGATCACCGCAGGAGATCACGATTTGTAGGTAAATCCTAAGTATAGTCACAGTGGCATAGTGGGGGGAAATATATAGGAATGCAAAATGAGTAGAACAAGCTTTCATATTCACCATCCTCAGCAGTACACCTCCTACACAGGGCTCTACCTCCCAAACTGCAGGGAGCTGGACACCAAGTATTCAGCCATGTGAGGTGCTGGAGGACGTCTCATTCCAACCACGGCAGAAGCTCTTTTTTTGAAAAAATGTCTCCCCCTTTACTTTCCTCAGTTAACTAGGTTTTAAGATTGTATCCAGAACTTTTCCCTTGACAACTATCTTTTTGCTTGTTTGTTTGTTTTGATATACTTATTATCCTCAATTAGATACATTATACGAGCAAACTTTATGATGGTACCCTCAATTCCCTCCTCCCTGTCCCCAACCCACTGGGGAACCTCATAATGGGTGTACTGGATCAGTCCATGGGGTAGGGAGGTGTAAATAGGACAGGAGGTAGCCGGATCCCCCCCCACCCACCTCTTGCCTGTTGCTGCTGAGGAGTGGAGATATCTCTGGATATTCTCCCCCACCATGGTTCTCACAATCTTTCCACCCGCTCTTCCACTCAGTTCCCTGAGTCATGGTGGGTGAGTTTAAACTCTACTTTATTGTTGTAACTGTCCCTCTGGCTTTCTTAAACAGAAATCTTTCACTTTTATGTGATCAAAGCTTTCTTAAGTCTTAATGAAGCCAGGCTGAAATCAAGAAGGATTTTTGGGGGAGGGAGGGGAGCAATGCCTCTGGATGTTCTCCCAACCATGGCTCCTAAAATCTTTCTACCCCTTCTTCCCAAAGCTCCCTGAGCTATTTGGGTGAGTTTTGAGTCTGCTTTAATATTGAGGTCTTAAAAGTCTCTGGGTTTCTACTTTGGACAGTTTTGGGTATCTTCACAATCTGTTTCCATTACACTTGAATAGGTTATCAGGTTTGCTGTGGAAGCAGCACTCTTGCTCATCTCACCACTTCCTCTGGGATTTAACCTGAGTCCTAGATGATGTGTTATGGGTGTTTCATCTCCTGCCTGGGAGTCAGCTTTCATTTCAGGTCTTATTGGTAGAACTGGCTTGTCCATGGTTCTTGCTGCCTTCTGAAAAGTACAAACAGATTCTCCAATGGAGACCGAGATCAGCATTGGATGGGACAAATATTCTTGATTTGGAAATAGTCTAGCTTTAACACATTGTGGTCCAAAATAATGTAGGGAATTAGGTCAATTTTTTCTGAATTTATGGAGGCAAGATTTATATCTTAATAAGTGGTCTATTTTTGAGAGGGTTTCATGGACTTCATGTGTATTCTGTCGAACTGGGATGGAAAGGTCTATGGATCTCTGTTAGGTCTAATTGATTTAAGGTATTGTTAAGATCTATTATTTCCCTATGCATTTTTTGTTTGGATGATCTGTGTAGTGATGACAATAGTATATTTAGGTCTCCAACTATGATGGTGTTGGAGTTTATTCCTGATTTGTTGTCTAGTAATTTTTGCTTTATGAAATGTGGTGCACTAATAATTTGTGCATTTATATCCATGATAATGATATCCTCTTGTTGGATTGTTCCCTTGATGAGTAAGAAATGGCCTTCTTGGTCCTTTTGAAACACTCTTGGTTTAACATCTATTTTATTTGATAACATTATAGCTCTCTTCACTTATTTTTTTGTTTCCACTTGCTTGGAAAATCATTTTGTATTCTTTCACCCTGAGAAAGTTTCTGTCTTTAGAGGTGAGGTGGGTTACTTGAAGGATACATTTTTCTGATCTACCCTGTTAATTTGCATCTTCTTATGGGAGAGTTAAGTCCATCAATTTTCAAAGTTATTGCTATGAGGCTTGCTTTAAGCCCTGCCATGATGCAGGGTTTTTGAGGGTCAATGCCTTACATGTTATTATGAGCACACTAATTTTGGCTCTTGTGCTCATTCTCTATTTGGGCTCTTGAGGTAGGTTGTTCAACTCTGGTGTAGAATATTTCCTGGAGTACCCTCTGTAAACTTAGCTTTGTGTTCATACAATTACAGAGCTGTCTTTTATCATGGCACATTTTCCTTTCTCCATCTATTATTAGGAATGTTTTTGCTGGGTACAGTAGTTTAGGTTGGAAGCTTTATTTTTTAGTCTTGAAGAGCACAATTCCAGGCCCTTCTGGCCTTCATGCTTTACATTGAGAATCTGAAGTAACTCTGATGTAGTTACCTTTGTATATGATGAATTGTTTCTTTCTTGCTGCTTTTAGAATTCTCTCTTTGCTTTCTATTGTTAGCATTTTAAATAAGATGTGACTAGGAGAGTTCCTTCCTTGGTCCTGTCTGTTTGGAGTTGGGTAGTCCTCTTATATCTGGATAGGCTTCTCTTCTGCAAGAATGGGAAAATTTTCTTCAATAATTTTTTTGACTATGTTCCCTATGCCTTTGGCCTAGATTTCCTCTCATCTGCTATCTCCATCATGAGGATGTTAGGTCACGTAAGGGTGTCCCACAGTTCCTTCATATATTGTTCACATAATTTGTTTTAATTTACCAAAGATTTTAGATTCCCAATCAATTTCTTCTGTCTTATCTTCCATGGCTGAGGTTCTGTCCTTCAAATTATTAACTCTGATTTAGAGAGATCCTAGAGAGGCATTTACTAGCTCTGTTTTATTTTTGTTTTCTGTTGCATTTTTCTGCATCATCTTCATCTCTTTCTTGAGTTCCATTTTCATGTCGAGGTTTGATTTTCTTAATGCTTCCTGATTTTGTCTCCATTTAGGTGGATATTGAGATTATCTATTTGCTGGTTTACTTTCAAATCATTTCTTGCTCTTTTGAGGTCCCTCTGATTTCCCTCAATTATCATAAGTCTTGTGACGAAGCTTGTGTTAATGAATTCTACTTCATTTATGTGTTTTTTGACTGTTTCCAGCTCAGCCAATTTATCAGTAAGAGTTTCATTGCAGTTATGTTTTGAGGTCATTGTACTTTCATTTTGGATTTGTAATTCAGTTGTCTTCCCTAAATTTTCAATAGCAACTTCAATTGTTATACTAGGGAGACTTGGTGTGGAACTGTCAGCTTGGTTTTTTGTTTTGTTTTGTCTTTGTTTGCTTTTTGCATTGGGATCTACCCAATTCTGGATAAAGATCTAATTTTCTCAAATATTGCAAATATTGGCTCTTGTCAGGTCTTCAATGAGTGTTCTGAGTTGGATTGGAGTAGGATAGTGTTGTTACCACTGATGTATGGGTTGCAGAGATTATTGGTGTGTGTGTTGCAGAGATTACTGGTGTGTGGGTTACAGAGATTACTAGTATGTAGACTACAGAGATTACTGGTGGGCCAGCAGTTCTGGGATGGTGGCTGGTATGAAAGTTGCTTTGAAGGTCAGAGATCTCCTCTGGCTGTCGTCACTGCTGTGTCTTGCCTCTGGGACACAGGGGGTTCTAGAGAAATAGCATCTGACCCTCTTCCCCCACTGCATCCCAGCTGAGCAGATTGTAGAATTCACACTGATATCCTACCAGGCTGGTGCTTGCCAGAAAACATTATGCTTCCTAGTTGTAGTAGGAGCCTGGCACACTGGGGGTGCTGGAAGGTGGTTTCTTGTGTGGGGAAGGGTTGCAGGGGGATGAAAGTCCTAATTCTTCAGTGAGTAGCCTGTTTCTGGTTTGAGCTGCTTTGGTGTTGGATAGCATTGTATCCATAGGCTTGAAGGTTGTGGAGGTTACAAATGTGCCTGTGTATCTGGACTGGCTTCTGATACTAGAGATGTGCTTGGATTTGGGAAGCCTGAAGCGGCTGCACAGGTTCCAAACGCTTCAGACCCGTCTCCAATCCAGGTGTGCAATCTCCCAACACACTGGTATCTCAAAACACAGGTCTCAAACTCACCATGCCCTTCACCACCTTGCTTATACTCCCAGCCCCAAACACACTGGGGCCTTCAGCAGTCTTGGGTTCCCAGACCTCACATACACTTGCGTCCCTAGACCACAGACCCCCAAACACACCCCACTCTTCACTGGTCTGCAGCATTCTGGCCCAACTATGCTGGTCCCCCCAGTGCTCAGGGCCCAAACTAGCAGGTCCCCTTACCAGTCTGGGATGCACATTCCCCAATCACATTGATCTCAGGACCTGAACATACCACACTCTTCACCAGCCTGGAGCGTTCTGGCCCCAAACACGTGGTGCCCCTTGCCTCCTTGGTGTACAGTGGCTCCAACACACCTTGACCTTCACCAAATTGGGTGTATAGGCAATAAACACACTGGCAGAACTTGGCCCAAACTTGCTGTACACCTTGCCCACCTGGAGGGCCAGTGTGATTGGGAATGGAGCCCTCTATCACCTTCGCCTGCCTTTCTTACTGGTTTTTGACTTTGTGAGGCCAGTGCGAGTGAACAATTCTCTTACCACTGTTTTGCTTTTGTCATTATGAGGTTCATGTATTTCATCTGGCGAACTATGTCACCCGAAGTAGTTACTGAGTCTTGACTTCAATGAGGATAAATGATAGCACATCTATCTTTGGGGAATGTAACAGATACTCATATTTCTGTCTCTTCCATGCACTGCTATTCTATAAGCAATCAATTATTTCTCCTTTAGTTTTATATTTTTTTAAATTAATATAACACGTATCTGCCTCGTAGCAAGCTAAAAATACCATATATATGCTATTATATATATTCAGTTATAGATTATATTTATTATTAATGACCTTAAGATATTTTTTTCATTGAATCTCTACAGAGCTACATGACCACTAACCATATTTACTATAGACTATTAAATAGTGAGCATTGATAATATTTCAAATAAAATATATCAAATTACCTGAGTGGTTTATACTGACACATATGTATATGATTGTGTAAACACACCCAATACACAGAAGTGACTGCTACACTTTTCTGTGTTTTACAGAGGGGGAAATTAAGCTAGAGAAAAAAAAAAGTAGGTGTTCACAGTATGACTATGGATAGGAAAGGTCAAAAATTGTATTCATCATGCGTAGAAATTCAAACAATGTTCTGTAGTTTATTATCATTTACAACCAAACATCTCCCATATGTGTACAGATGTTTGTGATGTTTGTGAGTATAAATTTCATTTGTTTTATTGTCAGGTTCTAGGTTGGTTTCTAGACAATTGTGGAAGCAAGTGTTTCTGGTACAGTGTGGTGTTAGCATAGGGCTAATTACAAAGCAGTGCTACAGAGACCAGCCCTAAAGAACCTCATCTCTTACGGCTCCATCTCACTCATCCAATCAATTCTACCACCCAGATACATAATTACCCATTTATGATATAATAAATTCCAAACTTTCACTGTCTGATCTATTACAGGTAATGGTGATAAAAATATAAGGTGTTCAAATCATTAAAATTTCCTGTTGCTATTACATTGCCATTATAGAGGTGCCCTTTTGAAAGGGAACTTATTCAAAGCCTGGAATTTAGGGAGCCATACAATGCAATTTTAAGATAGTACAGACTAACTGTATAATAAAGCCATAAAATCTCCCATGAACCATTATTTAATAAAGTTTTCACTCTAATATTATTAGCAAACCTGCTTGCTTGAGTTCCAAAAACCAGAATGATAAAAGGACATTGTTAGGAGATTTGTAAGAAAATTTGGAAGTCACAGCCCACACATTTGTCCACCAGGCATTATAAAGCATATTTCTCGTCACAGTGAACATATTTTTAGAAACTCATAATAAAACTAGCCAGTGATGGCAACTGACAAGACAGGAAAACCAGAGCGGAAATGTCCTTTCCCCTTACATCGGCTAGCTGTGTCTAGCTATCACTGTCCATATGTTCAGTGAGATTAAGTACTTTTATAAACTGTCTGAAAAGAAAACTACAGTCTGTCTGAGAAAAGAATGCTCTGGAAAACATATATGGTCGTTATCTCCCTTTAAAGGTGAAACAGCAAGCCTCCAAACCATTTACCATGCCAGCTTTCCTGACAGCTGTGCTCTCAACAATATTAGGGCATTAAACAAGACTCTAATCTCAGCTCCAGGTATACTCTGTTTCAGGACTGAAAACACTCAAGGTGACCAACCTCCATTTATCCTAAACATAATGATCAATCCTTCTCTCCTCTCTGCCCCTACAAGACAGTTCAAACTACATAGGACTACAATAAGAATGCTTATGTTCATACATATAAGTAATCATACATTGCACAAAATTTAACCAAAACCAGCAGTCTTATGACTGTTTATTTGTAAATCTCGTTTCTTCTGTGTAAAGACAGGGAATAAGGCTGAAATTCTATTATACTGAAATATTAATTAATATGAAAAACATAAGACAATGAATACACACAAAATCCAGTCTTAAAATGATTATCCCCAGACTTCTGGTAAAGAGCTTCTTCAATTAAAAAGATTGTCTCCTGGAATATTCTAATGGAGTAGTTCTTTCTGGAACCTCTCCCGTGAATAAACTGAGACCCACATCCACTTCCTGTAGAGAACACTTGCCCAGAAGACGTTCGTGAGAGTGGTCATGACGCTTTGGGGTGCATGATTAGAACATAGGGAGTCAAGTGTAAACTTTCAGTTTGTGCTTAGAGCATGATGTGACTATGAAAATGAATGACTTCAGAGAATTCTGGAAATGAAAGTATTGAATCGATTATAGATATCTTATGATTTTGCACAGGGTTCACCTTACATTGCATAAGCAAAAGTATTTCAAGTCAATATTTCAGGTTCCTCTGCTTTCCTGGCATTATGAACCCTTAGCCAACCTCCAACTTTGCTGGAACTGAATATCACCTGAAGCTTGTGGTTGGCCATTGTCTACCTGCCTGATCCACCTGAAAGGTGCCTCCACTTCTTCTACAAGGGCCTTCTCGAAAGTGGTAGTAATTCTCACAAATTCAATCCTAGATAATTCTTGCCCAATATTCAGGCAAAACCCTCTCTTGGACTGTTATGAGAAAGGTCCTCTATGCCTCTCAGGGGATCCTTGGAAATCACCCTAAATTTCCAGAGTACCAACCTAAAAATTCACATCTCCACTGGCTTGGGCTCCCTCCAGGGAAAATTAAGATATTTCCAAAACGTTTGCTCTGTCTTCTGAATCTGTATTGTCGCAAATAATAATCACTTTTCATACTACTATACTTTTTAGATCTAAAGCATTTTTAATAATCTTGATAGAATAAATTTCTGATTGCAAATGCATTTTTTAGTAAAAATGTAACCATCAGTCCCATTGAGTAAAATGACATATATTACTTCTCTAGAATTTCACTACAAACCATGAGATTCTTTTGTAATTTTTCCAGTGCATCTTAGAAATTTGTTTCTGCCCATTTCTGGAGATAAGGTGCAGCTTTATCTCAACATACCTGATCTTAGAGAAATCACAGTTAACAATTAATGTTAACCATGAGGCAAGACAGAAAATACATAGTGTTGGACATGCCACAGGACAGTCCACAGAGTTTCAATGTGATATTCTGACCTGTGTGATGTTTGACATTTCAGATAGCCCCTGAGCAGAATAGAAAATTCTGATTAAATGGATCACTAAGCAGCCAATCTAATGTGCCATTGCTCGGTTTTATTCAATTATATTACCTAAATAGTGAGAGAAATAACTGAAGTATTTTCTTTTCCTTCTTTTAAATATCACACCTTCTCAGAAATATTTGAGTCACTGAGTAAGATATGAATCCAAGCTTAGAATAGAGGGACCTGAAATCCAGGAATGTTACACAAATCCTTTCTTGTTAAAGTCAGAAAATCAGATTTTGGCAAACTCAGATTGAATTTAAATGCCATGTCAGTCAACTCACAAATTGACCAAATGCCTTATACCTGCCTCCAAAACACTATAATTTGCATAAAGGCAGCAACCACACCAGTTCGTTTGACTTGACACACAATGTTGGATTTCCTAAGGAAATTATTTTTTCAAGGATATCATGTACTTTGACCATATTTTCCCCTATGATGACCTCTCCTTTCCTCTCTGTACCCATATGGAGGTTTAAATGTGTATAGTATGTATGTATGTATGTATGTATGTATGTATGTAGGTAGGTAGGTGTGTGTTTGTGTGTGCATCCATATAAAATCTAGCATCCTCAAATGAAAGAAACCAAGATATTTATGAGTCTGGCTTATGTCACTTAATATGATTTTCTCCACATTGTGCCTATTTTCTACTGAAGGACATAGTTTCATCATTATTTATGGATAACAATACTCCATTGTGTATATGTACCAAGTTTGTTTATACTTCCTCTGTTGATGTACAAGTAGGCTGATTTGATAACTTGACAACTGTCACTAGTGCTGCAGTAACTATGGATGTGTACATAGCTCTCTAGTATATAGACCAAGAGTCACTTTAGATATGGACAGAAGTCGTCTAGCTGCATCGCACTGAACACGCAAACACATTCTCTAGTGGCTGGAAGAATTTAAATTCCCACCAGCATCATCCCTTTTGCTACATCCTAAGCAGCATTTGTTATTTTTTTGTTTTATGAATGATAACCACTCTACTTGAAGTAAGATGGAATATCAGTGTAGTTTCAGTTACCATTTTTCTGGTGGATAAGTTTGCAGAATATCTTATCTTCATTATTCTTCTTATAGATCTGATATTGTTCAGTAGCTCTTTTGAAAACTACTGACATTTCATTAGCCCATTTATTGATTGGGTAACTTTGAGACATTATAGGCATTAGATAGTTTCCTTGGCCAGTCAGACAAACATAGAAAAGGACACTTTGTAGGCAGCTATAGTCTAGAGTGCCCCAAGATGGTTGAAGAAGATGGCTCCCCTCCTACTTTTCCTGTGCATGAGTGAAATTTCCTGCCAGCAGACTTATCTGGCAGGCTGTATGAGACTTGTGCAGTGCTGGATGTCTCATGGACCAATCAGCACCTTCATCTTCCAAAAGCTAACAAATTATGGACTCCAGATGGAAGGCTTCATTCATTCCATAAAAGCCTGGCTCCCACAGGGTCAGATCTCCAGCTCTGGGATCCTCTCCTCTATGAATAATCTGTGATCTATCTGCTTTCTTTTAATTTTACTTTAAATTAACCTTTGTCTTTTAAATGTTTAATCAATAGAGAAAATTAAACCCAAGACCTAAGATGATGATAGTTTTTTGTATTTTAATTAGTTACATAGTCTAGATGTTAGTCCTTTCTCAGATCTAATATGGTAATAGTTTTTGGTATTTTTTATTAGTTATATATTCTAGATGTTAGTCCCTTCTCAGATATAGAGTTAGTGAAAATTTTCTCCCATTCTAGAGATATCTCGTCACTCAAACAATTGTTCCTTTTTTTGTGCCACTTGTTTTTAATATCAATCAACCCCATTTGTCAATTCATTATTGTTACTTCCTAAACTCTTGGAGTTCTTTGTAGAAAGTTTTTTGTTACACGAATCTTTCCTTGATAAATGTGAACAAATGTCTATTCATCCCAGATGGGGCAACAGCAAAAAACAAAGAAATGATCCCAAGTCTGACACAGTGAACTAGTCAGTTCATTGGAGTTACTTAAAGAAGGAGGAGAGGGAAGTTATTTACAGAAGCATGAAGGGATCAAAACAGCTGAAACATTGATAGCTTGCGTCATCATATTTGGTGACTCAGAGACACTGCATCCTTGAAGCTCACTGCAGGACCTGAAGGCGGCTCTGCTGATAGGAAAGTCTCTTCTGACGTAACCCTGAGGAGTCTCTATATGAGTCCTGTGAATTTTAGGAACTCCCTGAGTCTGTGAGTTGTTTACTTTCAGAACTGTAAGAAGCTTCCCATTCAACATTCCTGAGTCTTAACAAGCCTGTATTTCAATTTGAAGCTTCCTAAGGATCCTCTCTCCTAGTTGGAATGTTTCAAATACAGAAGAAATTGCTATCTATCAATTCTTGTCTCTATTAACATCTGAAAGTATTTTTCCCTATGCTGTGACTTTAGACTTTTAGAGTATGGGGTCTTGATTTGAGGCCTTTAACCCATTTGGGAATGTGCAGGGTAAGAGCATGGGATCTAGCCTCATTTTTCTACATGTTTTCTCAGAAAAACAAACATCAGCTTTCTACCTCCCCAGCTCTCTTTGCCAGAGTCTGAGCTTTTCCAATGTGTGTTTTTGGCATCTTTGATTTTTGAATCAGGAGACTGTAGCTGTGAGAACTTAATCCGTGTCCTCTGTGGTATTTCAATAATCTACCTGTTTTTTTTTTTTTTTTGTGCCAATACCACACTGTTTTTGTTACTCTAAATCTGAAGTAAAATTTAAAATTGGTATTGTGATATCTTTGGATTGCTTCAGGCTACTCAAAGTCTTTTGTGAATGTTAGGAATATATTTATATTTCATTGTCATTTTGATGGGGATTGCATTGAATCTTTAGATCACTAAAGGGAATAAAGCCATTCCAAAATACTAATTCTGACTATTCATTAGCATGTGAAATATTTCCATCTTCTATTCCTTATATATATATATTTTTCTTGGCAGGTTCCTAAAGTTTTCATTGTACATACAGGTCATTTACTTCTTTGGCTTAGTTTATTTTCCTGATTTCTTCTCAGAATAGGCTTTGGATTTTTTTTTCACGTTAGGGTCTCGCTCTAGCCTAGGCTGACCTGGAATTCACTATGTGGGCTCAGGCTGGCCTGAAACTCAAGTCGATCCTCCTACCTCTGCCTCCCCAGTGCTTGGATTAAAGGCCTGCACCACCACACCTGGCTGAGATTTTTTTTTCCATATGATTCTATTCCTGTTGCTTTGCTGAAATGGTTTATCCAGTCTCAGAGATTTCAGGTGGAGTTGGTAGGCTCTTACATATAATATCATTTTGTCTGCAAATAAGGACACTTTTACTTCTTAGTTTTCTATTTTTATGCTCTTTGTTTCACTCTCTTCTTTATTGTCTTAGATGAGAATTCAGATAACTGTATTAAACAACAGTGGAGACATTGGAAGCCTTTGTTCTAGGCCTAACTATAGTCATGCTTAAAATTTTTCCCCATTTAGTATAATGTTGCATATAGCTTTTCTGTATAATGCATTTATTATACTAAAGTCTGTTCTTTCTATTCCTAGTTGCCTCAGGGGTTTTAATTATGCCAGGATGTTGGATTTGTCAAAGGCCTCATCTGCATCTATGGATATGATCACGTGATTTCAGGTGTATATCAGCCATCTGTTACAAAAAGTAGAAAATGAACTTTCTTAAAAAAGTCTTCCAAAATGCTCTGGGAAGAAAGTGGCATCTGCCTATGCTTTCAATTTTAGTCAACAAGAGCAATGTGTAGTTGTGTGTTACACACGAGTCCTATGAGGAGGCAAGGTAGTACTTTCTAAGAATTCCATTAAGCAGTTATGCAAAGTAGTCCCCTGAAAAGCATCATCAGAAACATCTGATAACTTGTTAAAAATACAAACTCACTAACTATATGCAATATTGCAGAATCAGCACCTCTTGCAGTGAGGACCCAACAGTTCGCATTTTAATCCAGGTGATTTCCGTGTCTCCAATGAAGGCCTTTCCCATGGCCTACACACCAACAGTTCCCTAAATTATTAAACCACCAAAGATGAAACATGGTTTTAAAATATGCATTGAATTAGCAATAACAACTTCAAAAGATTTATAAAGCAGATATGTAAAAACCTCTTAGTACGAAAGAACTACCTGCTACAAAATTTTTAGGATCATAAAAAAATCTGATGAGTTCTTAATTATTGATAAAATATCAATTATGTGAATTGTACAAACAAAAATAAGCAAACTGGTATAAGTTACTTTTGTGATGCATTCAGCCATGAAATGAGATGAAGACACAATATATAATGTTACTGAGAGATGAGATAAGGTATAACAGGAGCTTCAAAGAGTACCTTGCCATTAGTGCTATGGGAAAATTTGGTAAAGTAATAAAAAAAATAGAGGAATGCACAAAAAAAGATGTACAGACCAAAGACAAGATGCATGAGAAGACTAGTTCCACCTTAAAGATTTCCTCAATGACTTCAGAAGGAGTCATGAGGCTCTTGAATTCATACGATGTTTTAGTAGTTTGACCTAATCATATGTATCCAATCACTTCAAAAGTCTTATTTTTCTCGGGGTGACAGAAGCAGACAACAGCAAGATTAGAAACCCGAGACTCCTGTGTTCTGACTGACTTTCTCTAAGGAGGGGGCCATACTGAGAATCTAACAGCTGCTTTTAAGAGCTGACAGTGACCTCAGTCAACAGCAAAGACCTGCAACTTGAGTTCTACAACCACAAGACATTAAATGATGCCAACAATTTAAATGACCTGGAAGTGAATGCTTCCTCTGTCAATGGATCAGAAACCGATGCAGCTAACACTGAACTTTTGCCTTTAGCGACTAGAGCGGATGAGGCAGCTGGGCTTATCCACACAGCAACCAGAATTGTGAAATCATGAATTGATGTTGTGTTAAGCTGGTATACATGTGCCTTTTAGGTATGTGGCGCTAGAAACCAATGCAATCCCTCTAAATCTATGCACATCCCTTTTCGAATACATGTTTGCAATGTATCATTAGAATAACTTCAGAAACAATTAAAAGAACCACAAGCAATGCCATAGACCAATTTCATGTACATACATGAAAGGAGGGAAAAGAATATATATCAGATAATACCACTTATAGAAAACCAAGAAGTAGACAAAATTTTATAAAATTTGCACAGAAAGCAATAAACTTATTGGCATTAAACTTAGCATAAGTTAATTTTTGCAAGAGAGAAAGGGACAGTGATAAGGACCCAGAATGAGTACGGGCAACAGATAACATAAACTGTGATTATAGGTGTGTTTAGCTTGTGATCATTACTAACAGGTACCACTTACCTAATGTCCTTTTCATAAGTTATGTTTTAAAAAATGTTTTGATGCCAATAAAAAAAAACCTTCAGGGCATTGTGCTGTTTAAATTTACGTTGGTACATATGGTTTGGGAGCTCAAGACAACATTAGGAGGAAAAGTGTGTGGGAAGAACCTTTCAGTAACTGCGGAGAGCCCAGAGCCCTGGTCCTCCAGACACAAATGATTCTCTGACATATCTGACAGAGGTTGGATGCTCTGGCTGTCTAAAACCTTCATGTTTTATTTTTATCTACCTAATCATAATGAAATTTAGTAATTTCACGGCTTTTAGTGTGCATGCATGTTTGCATTAAGGGGAGAGGTAAGGAAGGAATTACCATCTTTTGAACATGAGCAGAAATGATCTCTGAGGAAACTCACAACTGTTCTGATGCACCCTCTCTATTATCTTCTTGATTTGATGCATTTGCTTCCTGTTCTTTCCTTCTACTCAGAAGGCAGCAAAGACTTTGCCTAGGATATTGGCACTAATGCACCCTCACCTGACAGATGTGCTGGCCTCTTTTCTATTAATGTGCCTGGGCAGAAACTACAATAAAGATAGACTGCTGAATGCAAACTGGGCCCCTTGATACTGGAAATAGTCCTGTTATACTCAATATGATTTTCATTCTTTAAAAAATATTAAAATTGGAACTTTATCACCATTACTGGCATTCAGCACCAGAGGGTCCAAGCTATTGGCAGGGGAGAGAAAGACCATCCATTAACACTGGCACCCAGAGCGGAAACTTATCTTGGATGCATCTGAATAAACTATTCCGTCTCATTTTCTATTAAAAAGAAAAAGAAATGCCTCTTTGTTTAAACTTACAAATGATGTTGGCATGAATTCATGAGAAGATTTGAGAATGAAATGAGAATGCAGCAAAGCCCTAGCAAATTTGAATCCAGTCTTAGCATTATCACCACACCTGCTAATTCCACTCCATACAAACCCTGCTCATCCTGTTTCTGACTAGCCTACAGGAACTTTCTGGGACCCTGTTAAACTAGATTTTCTTGGTTCACCCCCCTTTCCCATACATCCTATATGTCCTTCAAATTAAAACTCAAGATTTAATTTCTCCTTGAAGAATTTTCCAAATCTTTCAACATGTGCCTTTCTCTCATGATC
This sequence comes from Zapus hudsonius, assembly GCA_004024765.1. Classification (NCBI taxonomy): domain Eukaryota; kingdom Metazoa; phylum Chordata; class Mammalia; order Rodentia; family Dipodidae; genus Zapus; species Zapus hudsonius. The sequence goes on from PVHP010003731.1 coordinate 18,009, forward strand.
TCTTATCATGCTTTAATTGAATTCTGTTTAATTGGCATTTGATCATGTCATACTAATTACAATAGATCATCTCCATAAAAACATTTTTTTAATTTTTTTAATTACGTGCATCATTTAAAAACATGGTAGAGAGTGAAAAAAAGCAGATGAGGCCATTCGATTTTCAATAACAGCTTTTGAGATAGGGAGAAATACCTTCACTCAACTTTAAAACTCTGGATCAGAGGGAAATTTAATTGAGCCAAGCGATTCCTGGCACGTGTGATACCGAGTAGTTGGTAGATGATCAAAACGTGCTTGTTAATTTGATTTATTAATCTAATATGGGATCAAGAGTATGACTAGCTTTTCCTGGAAACACACAAAAGGCAGAGTTGAGTATCTAGGGAGACAGTTGAAAGTGGAAAATGATAAAAGTGATCTAAAATCAGATAAGTTGAGAACACCCTTATTTTTAGCAACAGCTGAGGTTGTAGGCAACAGTAACTCTTCTCAGTAGAATGTATTTAGTGACGGCATATGTGCTTTACAAAATGGACAGCATGTCAAAATGCCTTCTAAATATATACATTTGTTCCCGTAGATTAGTACTGCTTGAAGTTTTAACACAGAACTTTCTTACTACAATAAGCAGGGCTGCATAACGGGGAAATTGCTAAAAATAAGGGACGACTAGGTATTTGTCATCAAATAGAACATCTAAATCACCCCTTCCAAGGCTCAGGGGACCTTTCAGCAGAGTGGGCAGAATGTTAACAGCAGGAGGATGGTGAAGAGACCTGCACAACCCAGTCTTCTGGATCGACACGTTGTTAAACTCATGGATTCATAGCAGGTGTGTTTCCTGCACAAGACTGGGCCTGTTGACACTTCACAACCTTCGGAGGAAGATAAATGAGATCCAACCCCTCCCAGCATAGCTATTGGCACCTCATGGTTGTGGGAATATGGGAGTCAGGTTCACCAGTGGTGTACCATAACATGATAGACAACCTTCCACTCATGATCATACAAGCAACCCAATTTAACTCAGTGGGTTAAAATAAAAAGTGTGCAGGGAGGAGAGAAGAAAGCTAGTTTCTTTTAGGCAGGTTCAGGTAGAGATTGAGGCCCAGGGAGAATCAGGAGATGCCAGTCCACATGCAGAACAGGAACTCCTGTCTGATCCTCACTGACCTACAGTGTTCCCTGCTGCCCACCATGGAGCATGGTACCTAGATAGCCCAGGTGGGTTGCCCTGGGGTCCATCCTTGCAAACCTAGGGATCTTTCCCTTGCATACCTGAATCACACTAGAAAAGCTGGCATTTAGCCTGTCTCTCTTCACTTGGCCATAGGGACACATGGGAATCTGCCCCCCACCCCAGGAGTCTGGCTGTATGGGTGAGTGAGTGGATGGGGGACATAATACACTGTCTTGGTCTGAGGGAGCTTTTCTGTTCGCCTCTGCTTTATAGTTTGGGGGTAGCTTCTCAGTTTAATTACATGTATAATTTTCTTCTGGTCTTTAAATCTACCATGTGCATATTTCCCTTACATTCCAGATCTACCACGTGGGAGCTCTCACTAACTCTAGGCCTGCTACTTGTAGACTATTTTGGAACTTGGGGTAACCATGAATGCCCCCCCTTCATTACTCATTGCTCCTCTGAATTTCTTGGTCTGTGCTTTGATATTTTCCTCCTATGTTTTAGCCTCATCTTTTACCCTCTCAACTTCCCTCCAGGGAAGGCACATGGCATACACCACGTGCTCCTTTTAAGTCTTCCTTCATAGACACCTGAGCTCTATGTTCCACCTGCTGAAGGCTCTGCTCTAATCTCTTTAAAAGCCTGTTTCTTCTTAATTAACTTCATGAGCTACTTTCCAAGTGCTTGCGATTCTGCTTCACTTTTCCCCTAAAACCTCAATTTTTCTTAAATGAACCTCACAAACTCTGTCATTTTCCACATCAGAGCATCTTTCCTACTTTCTCATGTTTATGACTCGACTCAAGCCTCCCTCCTTAGATCTCCATCTCCCTTAAATTAACTCCACAATTTGTGATCACTCTCGAAATAAACAATAATTCATAACTTACCTTTCTTGAGTCTGTCTTTATTAATTCTTTATTAAAGGTAGGACAGAACCCACACTTGGGGACCATAAATCCGGGGTATTCCTTCTGAACCCCAAAATCCTGTGTCACAAATAGGATTGGAGTTAATGGGGAAGAAGAAGGATGTTAATGATGCTGATAAGAGAAGATGATTGAGGGTAATAAGATCAGAATATATATATTGGAAAATGTCACAAATTGAAAAAAAAAGATTTAAAAAAGATTTAAATCAGTGACTTCCCTATAAGAGCCACGACTTTCCTAATTTTTTTTAGCAAACCAAGACATAAGAGACATAGAATTAGCTTCCTATTTTGGCTGTACTGTATTATCACAAATCTAGTGGTTTAGAACAAAATTAGTTTATTAATTCCGACTTCTAAGTATCAGATGCCCAAAACTAGATTCACTTGACCCCAAACCAAGCTATGAGCACACAGTGTCCCAATGGCTCTAAGGAAAGAGGGGGTGGAAAGATTGTAAAAGCCACAGCTTGGAAAGGAACGTTTTCCTGAGGCATTGTCTCTCCACCCTACAGAGACTGACCTCGTGGTGAATACCAATAACCCTACGGAGGTGCCCATCAGTGACATGGGAATGGGTCTGGGGAGGTAGCATAAGAGGACCAAATCAACACCTGATGTGTTAACACACTATAGCTCGTGATTAATATTTTGTTTAAATCCAGAAGGGAATCAATAGCTAAGGAGTTCATTGGAGTAAGTTTCCAAGGTAATTTTTATTTGTGTTATTGGAGATGTTACCTTACAAGGAGAAGATCCATGGTGGTAAAGAGAGAGACCAAAGAAGCAGTCATCGCAAGACTAAAAAACGAGTTATACAGCGAAAATATCAAAATTTAGCATCAGCAACACTACTAAGAACGTCACATACAAATCAATGACTCTCAATGTATACTGCCTCATAACTATGAATCTTTATAGACTATTGATGATGAATGCAGCCAAAAGGAACACGAAGGATGCCTACCTCTTAGGCAAATCTGCAGTGTTACTGTGAGACCCACCAGACATGTTCATGACATCACTCCCAATCACAGAAATCTTGTAAGAAATAATGTTCTCTGACTCTAGGGACACAAAATGCCAAATTTCCTAATTATGATTAGGAAAAGTAGCCTGTTTTAGATTGCACCTTTCTCCAAAGGAAAAATAAAAAGCTCAATGTATTGATGGGTCCTATTGAGTGACTCTCTTTTTAATCCCAAAGATTTGGCCAGCAGAACTCATTCTTTGCAATAATTTTATCTGTAACAAATACTCTATGCTGATATATATGATGGCAGAGAACTTGGCTCAGTAATTGACATTGAAGGACAAGAAACCTTCAAGATCATAAACTCGAATTCTTCTCTCAGGTTAAAATACAACCTAAGTTGATTGCAGGAAGAGTTTAAAGTTACCAACATGATTTTCAAAATGTAGTACGAATAAAATTCCTGTTTCAGTCTTAATATATCAGTTAAATTAACCCTTTCAAGTCTGTCCTGAAAGCTGCTCCTTTTACATGCATCACCACAGATTGGATTTTGTTGCTTTAAATTCCCCAAATTCTGACAAGATTTCCAAAAATAAAGGCAGATAATCAATAATAGACACAGATTTTTCTGCCTACCCCCCCCCTTTCACTCTCTCTGGCTTTTGAGCATTAATGATTCATTTCATGTCACAGCCAGGTCTGACAGGTCAGGAAGACTCAGACCTTTCTCTATGAGCCTCTGGCCCCTCCATATGGACAACTGCCAAGTATGATTAAGAGCTGAATTGAAAAGCAGGCACAGAGGTGGTTGGCAGAGCACCCCATGACCACTTGAGGAGGTCAGGACACTATAATGAGTGTCACAAAAAAAGTCTACTTGGCTTCAGGTATTTTCTATCTTTATTAGCTGTGATGGAGTAAGAGACACATAGAAACAAGGAAAGAGAGAGAGAGAAAAGACAAAAATAGAGACAGACAGTGAAAACCATATTTTTCCAACTTTCTATGTCTCTAGGAATTCATTTTCAGTATGCTATCATGATTCCTTGAGAAGCATAAAATATGCTAATGGTTATATTATCACTTCTAATGTGGCCATGGATTAACAGGGCCCATGGTGCTGAACTCAGGTCCTGCCTGAGCTGCTCACTGGAGAAGAAGATTCATATTCTAAATTCTTGTGTAACTTTGTCCTGAGTTCCCGCCAAGTAAATGCAGTGTGATGGAGAGTCTAATCAGGAAAAAGCTAAAATCCAGGAGTTAGTTTTGAAAAAAAAAAAGCCAAAATGATTAAGGAGAAAGTAGCCATTGTGTGAGATAATAGCCCAGATTCAAAAAAGCAAAGGCAACCTAAAAGCCTTGATGGCTGGATGACAATGTGTAGATAGATCCAGGTAAAGTCAGATAAGTGAAATCTACAGCTAGTGTGACTTGTGGGCTCCAGTGAGTGAGTTTCCACTAGTCAGAAGGCAATTGCTCATTCCTACATGCACCTGCTAGAGGCCGATCTGTGGGCTTTTCTATTTCAGAATCTTAGTATACCATAGCGACTCCATCAAGTACACTTGTTATCCCTGGATTCTTGGCTCATCCACGGCCCTTAAGTATAGCCCTTAAGACTAATTGTCTTGATTACATTTAATAAAATAGTAACCACAACAACTCAGGAATAAATGACCAAAAATCCAGGCAAATAAACAAGCTAGAGTTGCCATTTGCCAGGCTATCAAAATGCTGTGCCCATTCCTTATAAGCACACACACACACACACACACACACACACACACACACACACACACACCATTTTTTTTGTCTTTAATTAAAAAGGTAATCTGACCGTATCAGTTACTTTCTTGTGGCTGGAACAAAATACCTGACCAGAAGCAGCTTACAGAATGACGGGGCTTAAATGGCTCACAGTTCCTGAGAGTTGAATCCAACATGGCGGAGAAGCAGCAAGAACAGAAAGCATTTTTTTTCCTCTTCAAGGTTAACAAATATACAAAACTCAGTTGATATGTGTCATGGTTTGATCCAAGTGTCCCCACCAACAAATGAATGTGATCTGATTGATCGATCCTCAGCTGATGGCAGTTTGGGTTTTACAACCTCGATGGAGCTGCGTTGTCAGGGGTGGGCTTATGGGGTTCTAAGCCAGCTTCCCCTTGCCAGAGTTTGGCACACCTTCCTGCCGCTGTTTGCAGTGCTGTGGCGGAGGTGATGTCCACCCCTCTGCTCATGCCATCGTTTTCCCTGCCAGGATGGAGTCTCCCCTCGAGTCCGTAAGCCAAATAAACCCATTCCTCCACAAGCCGTTTTTGCTTGGGTTCTTTCTGCACAGCAACAAAGTAAGTTGACTACAACATGACTCACCCAGTGTGTAAATGATTAGCATATGTAAAAATACTCTAATAAAACTTGCTATCAGCTTATACCACAGTAGTTTGTAATTCTTAATCAAGAGACAACTTCTGGGCTGAAGATGGCTCAGCAACCTTAAAAACCCAGATTCGAGTCCCCAGTGCCCCACATAAAGCCAGATGTACAAAGTGGCACATGCCTCTGAAGTTTGCCAAAGTCCATTCTCTCTCTGTCCCTCTTCTCTCTCACTCTCTCTCTCTCTGCCTATAATTAATTAATTAATTTAAAAAGAGACCAATTCTGAGGGCCTTAAAGGACTAATATGGAGACAAGAGTAAAGATCTGTTTATTTAAATGCTCTTTAAACATTGTAGATTAAATAAAGTGCACAACATTACTATGCTCTCTGCTTCATATAGTAAAATATGAATGAATAATAAAATCATTCAAAATTTCTACTAAAGTTATAGCAGATGCCATGATACATTGTTGTTAACAAATATTAAAGGTACAACTATTCCAACTAGGAATGACGCATTGCCTTGAGCATTTATTCATTGAGATCTAGGACCATAGACTTAGTAACACAGAGAATCAATTAAGATTTTTCCCGATTGAAACTCATCCACACAGATAACTGCAGAGGTGATGGTCCACACACAAAGATGGAATGAAGAAACCAATACTCAATGACTATCACAGTTAAGCTTTTTAAGATCCAATGATATCCCAGCAGGGCTTGTACTAATTCTGAATACCTAGCACAGCATGGTAACAAGGCTCATCACCATTCAAGTCGGAACCTTTGGTATTTCACATCCACTTTGGATTTGTGATTTTCGTGGTGACGTATAAGGCCTGATGACCATGTAGCTAACTCCACTTCTCAGGAATGGGAGCCAGTATGGAAGTGTTTCTATCACCTGAAGTTCACTGAGGATGATTCTATTTTGAGAAAAACAAGTTACAGTAAGCACAAATAGGGTCTTCTCAGTCTACAGGTGATTAAAATAGTAAAAGGCATGTATCTAAACCTTCTTAACTATGAGCCAACATTAACTCCTATTCAGAGAAATGCCCACAGGACATAAGAGCTATGGTTGGGTACAGTCTGATTGCCCAAAAGGGTCTAGTGTTACTGAAGGCTTGGTCTTTATTGTGGAATTATTGGTAGAGAAACTTTTGGAGGATGTGGCCTAATGATTGTTACTCACCATAATGGCAACATGATACAAGTGCCATACCCTCGAGACTCGTCTTCTGAGCTAAAAAACAACCTCTCCGCTTTATAAGGAACCTATCTCAGATGCTATAGCAACAAATCTAATAGACTACAGATATAGAATACATTCTGAGAAGGAGAGATAATCGAAATCGAAAATCTTGTCAAACTGTTAAAGAAAAAATAGGAGAGAAAAATAGGAGAACGTTTTTGAGAGTCCAACTGATTTTTTCCCCTTGAAATGAAGTTTAGCCAAGGGTAGCATTAAAATAAGTGATACTTAGTACACCAATCCACATCCAAGCTATTTTTTTCCTTCATCCTCTAAAGCAGAAAGAAAATTAAAGGGCTAGAAATTTAAGAGGAAAAAAAACCCCTCTCCTCCTCCACAGGTGGCCCTGAAAAAAACCCAAGAGGATGAGGATTTTCAGCAGGAGATCAGTACAAAGGCAGCTGACAGGAGCCAGCAGGAGACCCAACGGTGGTGTGTGTGATGTTACCAGGTGACCCCAGGAACATCGCCTCTTCAGAAAAGAGGGTGGCAATTATTGCAAATAATTACCTTCAGAAACAAAGCCTCTTTTGGCAAGTCAGAGTTAATTTTTAGTTTGAAAGTTCCTGCTAACACTGCACATCACAAAAGAGAAAAATACAATGAAGCACTATGAAAATAAAACATTGGGCTGAATAAAAGATCTGAAAAATTCTGACTTAAGAAATACTGAAGTAGACCAGTATACTCTCAAATTCCCATAGTAAAAAATAGTATAACTTTTCAAATGAGATTTAGGTTCAAGATAAAAATCACAGAGGCACAAATTGGACTTTAATTTACAATGTGTTAACAAAGTGCATCCACATAAGTCTGAAGCCTCATATTCCTCATGGATAAAATTCTCCTTTTGTTGATTGATTCCCAAGAACAGGAGCATGGTTATCCTGAGAAACTCTTACTGTCATGGTGAAACAGAAGTGTGTTAAGGATGTTCCTTGGTATTCCTGGGTGTGCCCCCAACCTACCTCCAATAATGCCTTGCTTGGCCTTGACTCTGGAAATGGTTGCAGCTACTAAGAGAAAGATTTAGCATTCAGAAAACAATTATCACAACACCAAAGCAGCCTCAATACTCACCCACCACGACTCAGGGAACTGAGCGGAAGAGGGGGTGGAAAGATTGTGAGAGCCGTGGTGGGGGAGACTATCAGAGGCTTGGCACCCCTCAGTAACAACACACTTGGGCCAGGAGAACCCGGCTGAATACTAGGCTATCCATGGTCCCCTACCACAAAGACTGATACAGACGGCCCATGGAGGAGGATATCCAGCTGACTGGGGATGGGGAGGGGGGCATTGAGGAATTGGGGATAACAACTCATTATTGGCCCACTAAACAATGTAAATCATTATGGACAATAAAGGAAAAATACTCTTAAAAAATATAAATAAAAATATTTTTTTAAAAGGAAAAAAAAAAGAAAACAATTATCCCTTAGAAATAATGGGCCACATGACAGTTAGATGTAAAATTTTGAAACAATCCCAATATATTTACATTCCTGATGTGTTCAAGTGACTACAAGATTAGTCAGGGAACAGAATAGTCCTTCATTATGCTATTAGTATAGGAAATGCCTTCCAAGATCTAGAGTGACTCACAAAAGATTTTTGGAATGTAAACCACTCTTCACTTGAGAAGAATCCATTTAAATAAAAGAATCACTTATAACAAAGAAATTGCTCTGGATGCTACTGTGCCAGAAAAGCAGTGTTAAATTAATCGTATCATTTCAATATATCTTACAATTCATATTTGCTTGAAATGTCCTAATTTTTTTGAGAAAAGTTTTAGTATATAGTTCCATTTTTCCTCCCCTCCTTTCATATATGTACTAATGGTTTGCCCACTAAATAATGTAACTCATTATGGACAATAAATATATATTAAAAAAAATTTCTTTCTTAAGTAAAATTTTAGTCTTGGTGTGGCTGCAATGACCTTAAACTAGCAAACCCCAAACCAGACATGAATAAATTAAACGTTTATTTGTAAATCACTAAAAAATATGTTAATACATGATTTAAAATATTCTTTATGACACAATGTAAAGATTGATATTGCTATCGTGCAAAGGCAATAATGATGTTTGAATGAGACAACACAAAATTAACTGATAAGCAGAATAAAATTAAAAATTAAGCTATATTAATATGGAAAAAAGTTCTATAACTTTAATAAATTTATCACATACATTAAAAAAAAACAATTGCAGGTAAACAAAGTTAGAGACAAAGCAAGTTGTATCATTGAGATCCTTGAGATGATTCCACACTGTGCAGAAGTCCTGTTCTCAGAGATCTTAGTAGGTGAGTAAAGAAGGCTTAATCAGCTTGCATGGGTGGTGGTGGGTGGCACACCTTTAATCCCAGCCCTTGAGAGGCAGAGTAGGAGGATCGCCATGAGTTCCTATAAGTTTGAGGCCACCCTTTGATACATAATGAATTCCAGGTCAGTATGGGTGACAGTGAGACCCTACCTCAAAAAACGAACAAACTAACAAAAAAGCATATTTCTCTTCATGAGTTAAGCGAACCATATAAAACCCACATTTTTACAATCCAAAGTGGTTATATATTATTCATTTCATTTACTTACTGGGATATGTAAGAAACATTTTTAGGAATTTTCAAATGTTCTATATTTCTTGTTCTACATCTATACTCAACTCCAGGAGATGGACCTCAGAAGAAAACTGGCCTGGAATATTTGGCTCCATAGTAGTGAACCATGTAGACAGATAAGTCTCCTGATGTTTAAGGGAAAAGACGCCTAGGCTACAATTTCAGTAGATATAAAAAATAGCTAAGGAGAGCTGGAGCGATGGCTCAGTGGTTAAGGCACTTGTCTGCAAAGCCTAATGACCTGAGTTTTATTCTCCGATACCCTGTAAGTCAGATGCACAAAGTGGCACATGCATCTAGAATTTGCTTGCAGTGGCTCGAGGTTCTGGCATGCCCATTCTCTCTGTCTCTCCTCTCTCTCTCTCTCTCTCTCTCTCTCTCTCTCTCTCTCTCTCTCTCTCTGCTTTCAAATAAATAAATAAATAAATAAATAAATAAATAAATAAATAAATAAATAAATAAATAAATATTTTTAAAAACAGCCAAAGAAAATCAGGTCATTATTGAAGACTTATAAGTATATAAAATTGAAACCCTGTATATAGATGCCAATATCTTATGACTTCCGGTATGCTGCTACATATGAAATAATAAAGTAATCATAAAGCAGCTATCATATTGCTAATCATAAGGGGATCTAGTGGGTATAGTCCTAAGAATGGTAAAACAGAAACATTTTATTTCATCATCAGCCACATCTATTGAGGGCATGAAGTCAAAATTGATAATGTTGACATGGACATTTTTCATTACTTTCATCTTACCCAAGCATGAAGGAATGAATCTTTCACTGTTGAGCAATTTGAAGATATATTAATGGCCAAATTAAAGTGACCATAAAAAATAAAATTGGTAACATGGTGTTCATATGAGCAATTGATCATGAAGACATAGGCTCAAGTACAAAGAAAAACAATGTTAGTAAAACAGAAAGATTTGGATTTTCATTGGAAGAATTACCAAGCCAGGAACAATGGGAAAGAGAATAAGCATTTAAAAATGGAAAACGGATGCAACCCTCAAAGGCCTCAAACACCTGAGTGTTGAAGTGATCTAGACTTTAACTACAACTACACCATGAAGGAGGAGTTTAGGAAACAGATGCTCTATAACTTTCAGTGAAAGATAGTGTGATGGTCAGACCTCTGCAGAGGCAGCCCCCTCCCCTTGAGGGGGAGGTGTCTAGTTAGAGCTACAACCTAGGTGCTAAAACTGATTGGCCAAAAATAAACCAATCATCTGTCTCTCTGGCTCACCTGGGAAGAACTTAAATTCTCTTCCTAGAGGAAGCGGACCCTCTTTTTTCCTCTTCTTCCACTTGGCAATGAGGTAGAGGGGCTGCTGACCCAGGCCTCAGTAAAGTAAGGCCTATACCCCTACTCCAGCTGATGCTGGGGTAGGCGGGCAGGCTCCAGACTTTTTTTCTCATGAATCTCTCTTTCTCATAAAGGGAGCTTTCTGTTAACTTTTCTTGGGCTGCTTATTTAGCTAAACAATATAAGTTCTGTTAAAACTCTCTGACACGTGTTCTCCCCCACACTGGTGGCTGGAGAACTCTGTAACTTCCCACATGGTGACTGGGAGATTTCCCCATCCAACTCCCCTTTTCCTAATTTACTAAATTAGAATAAGTGTGTAATTAAAATTTAATTCTGTCCCTGTATGCAATTCTTTGGCATTAGAGGACACAAACTCGGAGTAGGAGGAGGGGGAAGGGAGGATTCCAAAACTCTCTCTCTCTCCCCCGTGTTGCTTACAAATATTAATTATCAGCAACCCGTATCAATAGGAGCATTATTGCTATATGACAAAGCAATCCAAACCTCAATGCTTAAAATGTCATCATTTATTTATTAATACATGTAATACACACATAATATCAAGTGGGCAGGGGAGAAGGCTCAGAATTAAAATTTTCTTGCTTTCAAAGCCTACTGGTCTGGGTTTGAGTCCAAGCATCCATGTATAGCCAGATTCACAATGTGGCACGTTAATTTGAATTTCATTTGCAGTGGCAAGAAGCCCTGGTCTATCCGTACTGTCTTTGTCTCTCTCCCTCCCTCAAATAAATAAATAAATAAATATTTTTAAAAAACAATGCAAAGAAAAGCACATGTCAAAGAAACAATTATCACTGTCATACAACAAAAATTTTATATATATATATATATATCATTTCAGAGTTCAAATATAATCCAATATATATGTTCTTTTTAGTCAATAAAATATTTCAATTGTTACTAAAGCAACAACACAAGTTGAAGAGGAGATAACTGAGCAGAAGGAGACAAAGAATCCACAATGTTTAATTAAAATATCAGAACTGCATATCACCAGACACAAAGTTAGGAAATGGTAGAAATGCATCTTGATTTCACTAATATTGAATATATTCCTCAATACTTAAGACATTTCATGATAAATGATGTATTACATATGAGACTTTCTTCTGTCAGAGAATAGTATGGCCACCGAAGAAGCAGCCTAATTAAATCTGTTAAGATTCCGCTACTAAAACTGACAAGTGTCGACACAGACTGGCATTGTTCTTGATAGACCATAGTGATACTCAAACACATCATAATTTTTGAGAGAATTCTAGGATGTATAGGGAGCTTCAAAATCTGATACTGGACAAAATGTTCCAGACTTTTGCAGATGTTCTCCGTTCAAATAATATTTTAATGAAAAAATGTGTATATGATAGAGCCACAGCAAAATAAGATGGCTGAATGGATTTTCATCATGACTTGAAAATAAATAAAAAAAAACAGAGTCTGTGTTTTCTTTTTCAAATTGAAAGGTGGCCATAAACTGAAAGAATATGTCAGATGAAGGAAAATTCTGATCATTGATTGTATACAGCCTAAACTCTGAGAAAATGCAACGGCTTATGAATGAAACACAATTATTTCTAAATGCATAATTTTGAGAAATCAGGGTGTTAAAATACCATATATATACCATGTATATTATATATATATATATATATATATAGTCCTCCATATCCACTGGTTATGCATATATGGATTCAACTAACCTCAGGATGAAACTATTTGAAAAAACAATATTCTGACAATCCCAGCCCTCCTGAGATGAAGACAAACATATCAGATGTTCAAACCTATCTTTAGTTTCATTAAGAGTTTGAGGCCAAATGTGGAAATATGACTACATGGGACCTTGTCACAGAAACAAAACCATAACAGAGAAAACAAAAGTACATTTCTGTGAGGATGTGCAAAGTTTTTCTTGTTTTTATTAGTTCCTAACCAATACAAGAATATGTAAGCCATTACATAAACTAGTAATAATCTCAAAATGGTTGAATATATATGGAGGGCTATGCATAGATTATATGGAAAGTATACCCTTTAATGTAAAATATTTGAGCACACATAGAGTTTGATACTCTGGTGGTGCTGGAACCAAACCTGCACAGATGTCCAGAAACCGCTGTATTCTTTATGTGAACTAGACACTGTACACTCTTCTCGCCTAATGCCCACAAGTGATTATGTATCAAAAGCTTGAACATAAGAGCAATCCAGGCACATATAAAACACTATGAGTGAATGTCGTCTAGAGTGAGTTCTATCTAAGATACCTTAACTTGTTGCTTCATTCTCAAAATTCTCCTCCAACAATAACAATGATAAACAGTAGCTATTTTTGGATTGGTTTGATGGAGGGAAGTTTCTTGGTGGACAGCTTCCATGCAGAAAAAAAAGTCAAATGAGAACAGAAACAAGACGACCTATGGAGGAGGTGATCCAGTGGAGTGGGAAGGGGAGGGCAGCAGGGAATTGGGGATAACAACTCATTGTTTGCCCACTAAATATTGTAACTTATTATTGACAATAAAAAATAAATAAATATCAAAAAAAGAGAAGATCTGAGCCAGAATGCTGGAGGCCTGGGATGCAATCAAGGGTGCTCCTGGGGTGCTGACAGAACAGAACAGAGGGGAAAACATCAGAGCTGGTTAACTCACTGAACGGGCACTACGACCCTCACTAGTCAGTCCTGCCCCTGAGGAACAGGACTCGTTACTTCCCTCCAGGGTGGGTGGTCACACATACAGCAGAGTGATAGGAAAATGCAAAACTTTACTTGAAGAAAAGTAAATAATTAATAAATAAATGATGGGATAGAGAAAGTCAGTAGAGACTGGAGGGCAGAGGCTAGCAGAACCATGAAGTGTTTGGAAAGGGAATCTAATATAAGACTGTGAAAGAGTTTTATATCTTCTCATTTCAGTACAACCAGGCTGGCCTATGGGAAGTCTCACCCACGACTATATGATAAAGCCACCTGGCCAGGAAGGTGTGGTAACATCACCTTGCTCTACAGCCCTCTTTTTGTGCCTCTGAGTTCCCCAGACACCACAGGTGCATCTTCTGTGTAGGTATCTTCTCTCTCCTGTTTTCTTGAAAGGGAACATTCCATCCAATTGTTTAATATGCTCCTTAAATATGAAAAGCAATACATTATGATAATTATTATCATTAACCTATGAAACTCAACTCATTTTTACTCACCTTGAAACGGAAGCTTCTGATAGAAATAATGAAACGTTGACAATGCTCAACAATGCACATCTCAAGTTGTGTTACTAATTAGTTGTGTAAGAAAATAAATTTTGGAGGCTGGAGAGATGGTTCTGTGGATAAGAACATTTCTAGCAAAAGCACGAGAGCCAAAGAGAACTGAAATCACCTGAGATCAACTCCCGGGCACCCACTTGAGCTACATAGGTCTGAAATCTCAGTCCTGCGGGGAACAGAGACTGTTCCAAGACAACATATGAGTGAGTGATGGAAATGGGCCTCTGATATTATCGTCTGTTCTCCATATGCATCCTCACACGTGCATATACCACACACATCACATATACTTCACGTAGAAAAATTTGTATTTTCAAAAAAATTAAAGAATTTCAATTTGGCAAACTTGCTTAATAAAATCAATGTCATTGTCAAAGACTAGAGTCACCAAAGGAAAAGAAGCAGCCATAAGACAAGCTTTCAGATGGATCAAAGTCCTGATTGCTCAGATAAATTTAACAGAGATTAACTTCTGAAACACTGCCAATATTCATGTATTCAGACATAAGGATAGACATTAGAATAATTTGTCTTGCATAAATTGTATTTGTTGTATTTGAATATTTCCCCATTTTATTGCAGAACTATTCCTTCCAAAAAAGTCTGACAGTTCTGAAATAATTTTGACAGAAGATTTTTATTCCAAAATTCCTCATAAACAATGAGATTGAAAATTTATATTTCCAGCGGAGGCACTGAAGGTGTTTGACAATAAAAATTTCAAGCTGTTGGTTCAAAAGCTACTTTGGAAAGAGAGGAACTCTGAAGGACAGATATATGCACATTTTAATAGAATTTTTCTACACAGTACCAAAGTGTATCCTCTATTCCCATCATTACCCTGAATTTAGAATAATCTGCTGTCTCTCCAAATGCTTTCTGTGAGCGATGCATAGGAAAATTTAAAGACAATAGCAGTGCCCTTTATCTGGGTTGATTGTAGAGAAATCAGCTAGAGGAACTGACAAATAGGTAGATTAAATTTACAGTGAATCAGAACTTAGAATTAGAAATGGCTATGAGAATTTCACTCCTGGGAATCCATAGAAATATTGGGGAAAACATTGGATTTCTTATAGAACATGAAATACGGGATGCAAATCAACTTTATATGTATCTCAAAGGAGAGAGTTACCTCTAATGATATCATGATTATACTCAGACCAAGGAAATCTATATACTTCCTAGAGTAGACTTAATGGATTCCAAAAATGTAGCTATAAAAATAAATAAGAACTCTATTTTGTAAATGTTACTTTTAGCATAGCTACATCCGGAAAGAAAAATTACAGATTTCTCTATATAACTAAGACACTTTCCATGTCCCAAAAGGAAAACGTTGTAAATATGTAAGAGTTCTACAATTTCTGACATAATTAAAACTTTACCACAGAGACCACAGTCCATGCAAGGGCCATAAATAAGCAGAGTAGTTACATGGTCTTCGTTTTCTGGAAAAAGAACTAAACCCAAAAGAAGCTCTTATGTAGTTAGAACTTCCTCTTAAGAAGCAGTATGACTCAGATTATCAATACTCAGTCTAGTCCTTTAATGTGCTTTTAATAATGCATGAGGTGGAGAATATCATTTTTCACTTCAAAGTAATCAAGTTTGACATGTTGTTGGTGGCAAATCACTGTCATCTTCTAGGATAGCATTAGCATTTGGCTTTAGGGAAGGCTCCCCTTTGCTCTGCTTGGGGATATTTATTTACATCCTTCAATGTATCTATATACATAAAGTTCTCTCTTGTTCCTGGGAACATTTTAAGACTGAGAGGTTTACTTTTGGTCTATTTAACTTTAATAGATTTCCTTAGCCGATTTCTTCCAACTCATAAAATAGAGAGATGCTTATTTCATTACTAATTGATTTTGGGTTTCCATCTTATAGAAATCATTTCTACTTATAAGTCTGTCTGAGGAAGACAATGCCTGCCTACTATTCCTCAAGATCAAACTTTACGCAAAGAGAGAGTCAGGCCTGACATTACCTTCACCTCAAGTGACAGTTGAAAACAAAGTGTGTGAAGGAATATTTGATTATGAGCTTCACACAGCTCCCAACTATATAATGAGTGGTTTTGGTAACTATTGTACAAAATAGGATAGTGGCTTATCCAGCAGTAAATTTAAAAAATCATTTATTACATTTGTAGCAAATGCCAAGAATGGGTTTGAGTAATCTTGGGAACCCTAAGAATGTGCAAGCCTTCTGTGACAGGTTAGGAACTAGAACTTGAATCAGAGGAGGAAGACTCTTCTGTGTTTCTGTAAAGCCCAAAACATAGCAGATGTGGGAACTAAGATGTATAAATTGCCATTGTGGGAAGTGAGCTTGCCCCCAATAACACAAGAAAACCCTCCAAGAAATGGGAGTACCCTACAACAGATGCAGACAGGTGGTCTATTGTAATGGTGTCTATGACAAACGTTCAGCCTTCCCTGGGTATGGTCTTTGTAGTGCTAGTCCTGGTCTCTCTCTCTCTCTCTCTCTCTCTCTCTCTCTCTCTCTCTCTCTCTCTCTCATCTTTATTACGAATAATAAGTTTATACATTATATGAGCAAATCTTGTGACTATATCCCTGTTTCCCTCCTCTCTGTCCCATACCCACTGGGGTCCTGCCTCGGTGCCCATTCTGAATCTGTTCATAGGTGAGGGGGTATGAACTGCCACTTTTTCATTGGTTTTTTTTCTTCCCACTTTGTGTATTGTTACTGAGGGGGGCAATGTCTCTAGATAATCTCCCCCACCATGGCTCTTGCATTCTTTCGGCCCCCTCTTCAGCTCAGTTCCCTGAGTCATGGTGGGTGAGTTTTGAGTCTGCTTTGTTGTTGAGATCTTAAGTGTCTCTGGATCTCTGCCCTGGGTTGTGATGGTATTGTTGGTGTCTGTCTTCATTGGTTGCTGTGCTAACAGAATGGGGATTTGATGACAAGATTAGGAGAGGCAAATAAGCCCAAAGACTCCATTATCTGTCAAACGGGAAGGGACAGGTAGGAATGGGTGCTGGTGTATATCAAGCAGAAAGGGTCAGGTGAGGATGGGTGCATGTCTCAGATAGAAAGAGTGAGCAGTCAAAGAGCTCCCGCCTCCCCAAGGCTGGCTCACAGGAGCACTTGACGCAGCCAGGTGGTCTTATTACAAGACAGAGAACCAAATTCTAGGACTCAGAGGGTTTTCTATTTGGGTCACAATTGCGTGATCACCCTGGGAAGCTTACAGAAATAAAACAATGGCCACTTTAAAGAAGTATGACAATCCCAGAAGAAAAGAGATGCTTCATCCCTTACAATTTGGTACAAAAAAAGCATAATTTCCTTATACAGCACCAGGCTGGTTAAACAGAGGTATTTGGTTAAAACACTACAGATAGTTACAAACTACCTAGGGGAAAATAGTTCTTTTAAGTTGACTTGCTGTGTCCACCAGGACTAGATACTTGTAGAAGGAATGGACAGGCGTTTCTCTTGGCTGACCAATCAAGAAGGTCTACTTGACTTCTCTTAGACCAACCCAGATTTCAACTCTCTGTACTCCTGCTTCCCAGCCCTGCTGAGAATCTTCTAGATGTTGCATGGACACTCCCACGCCCATCTGCTGGAGGGTGAGATTTCAATGGGCATTTTCCAGTTCTGCTTCCCTTTCCTGAGCATATTTCCAGGCGATGTCTCAAAAACATCTTTCCTTGAGTCAACCTTCCAGGAATCCTTGCATCTGGAAGAAAAGCCCTTTAAAGCCAGATATGCAGTTAGAAAAGGACACAAAACTGTCAGCATTGACTAAAGCACAGTTTTTTCAGTAAGTAAAT
This sequence comes from Zapus hudsonius, assembly GCA_004024765.1. NCBI lineage: Eukaryota > Metazoa > Chordata > Mammalia > Rodentia > Dipodidae > Zapus > Zapus hudsonius. The sequence goes on from PVHP010003731.1 coordinate 35,787, forward strand.
ATCAATAATTAATAAACATGGAGACATTCTTGCATATGGAAGTCTTAAAAGCTTTTCACAGAAGTCAGTTTCAATGGCTGCCTCTTTAGAAGACCAGAGAGTAAGAGAATTCGGTATATTATTTCATGGGCACGAAGTGTATTAGCACACTGACATTCATAAGCCAGTCTCTTTAAATGATTATTTAAATCCTAAACATAAGTATTTCAACAACTCTTGAAAGAAATCTCCTTGAATTCCTGTCTGAACTCTCAGCTTTTTATTGATGCTGACATTTCACACCTATTCTGAAGCATATTTCTTGTTTTATATGTTTGCATTTCATTTTTGTGTCATAAAAGAATATTGGATATTTCCCCTCAATATCTTTTAAAATGGATTTGTTTTCAATCTTCCTGCCTTTGGTCTGAGAGAGAGAGAGAGAGAGAGAGAGAGAGAGAGAGAGAGAGAGAGAGAGAGAGAGAGAGAGAAGGAGAGAGGGGGTGGGGGATGGGAGTGCCAGGGCCTCTAGCCACTGTGAAAGACTCCAGATACATGTGCCACCTTGTGCATCTGGCTTTATATGGGTACTGGAGAATTGAACATGGGACTTTAGACTTTGCAGGCAAGCACCTTAACCACTGGGCAATCTCTCCAGCCCCTAGTTATGTTATGTTTATTTCCAATAATCCTAATGACTTTTTCAACTCTATTCAGACATTTATGCATTTCTCCAAGGGTGTTACTCATAATTAATTAATTAATTAAGCAATTGAAATATAATTCTTGTCTTGATTTTTTAATTAATTAATTAATTTGAGATAGAAAGATACAGAGAAAGAGGCAGGGAGAGAGACAGAGAGAGAGCATACCAAGGCCTCCTGCCACTGCAAATGAACTCCAGATGAATATATGTGTCATTTTGTGCATCTGATTTTACATGGGTCCTGGGGAATTGAACTCAGGCTGTCAGGCTTTGCAGGACACTGAGCAGTCTCCCCAGCCCTTGATTTTTTTTTTTGTTTAGTTGAGGCCTGTGACTTAAAGCACCCATCATTAATTCATTTTTTTTTGTCTTAGACTGAGTATTGTTCATTTTGAAAATCTTGGTTTTAAATATTTTAAAATTAATGTATATTAATAGTATCTAGTAGTGGGATTTTTGTGTATGCTGATAAGATACATTTTTTTAAAAGAAAGTTAGTGATTGCTGTTATAAAAGACATACTTGCTCAAAATGTTTCTAGTTCATCAATAAATTCCCAAATTGGTGCTTGGCTTTTGTCATTGTTAAATCCGTGTTGCTTGTTATTTTGCGCTTCAGTGTTGATGGTCAAAGGCATTGTCCTCTTGGTGCCTTGAATGAGCAACTTAAAGAAAGCTTCAAAAAACACACATTTAATAGAAAAAAAAAGATTCAAAGTAAGAAAATTATAGAAATAAATTATCAGAAGGAAAATGGGAGAGAATATTCTATAAGCACCAATTTATTGATAATGATTTAGCTAGACTTGACTTGAATCAATCACAAGACCTATACCAAAGGAGACTTTATAAATAAATTCAATGCAGGTGAACAATAGGAGGTGACAACATATATATATATATATATATATATATATATATATATATATATATATATCACATATATATATATATATATCACAAGCTTAGAAAAGACTTTCAAAAGATACCAGCCCTAACAATCGGTCTTACTTGAAGTGTGTTTGACTTCAAATTCTTAAGTCATTTCCCAAGGATGTAGAAAGGATAGGGAAAGAATTCGGGTTTAATTCCTTCTTTTTGCCACTAGGCTAGACATTTACACAAACTAACACATCATTCTCCTTTTCTAAAGGCAAAAGAATACAGTAAACTGTATCCTTCCAAACAGATTTCAGTGTGAATATAAGCCATCATGTTCCTGTTTCAGTTACCCTCATGTTGGTGGAAAAATCACCCAACCAGAAGCAGCTAATGGGAGGAAAGGATTTATTTCAGGCTGACAGATTTTAGGGATGAAGGGCAGATCACGTCAGCATCTGCAGCCTAGAGAAAACTGCCAACCCCTGCAAGCACAAGTACCCAGTGCTCAAGCTGGTTCTCTACATACCTGGATCTGCCCCCAGCGACACACCTCCTCCAGCAGGACTCTGCTTGCTGAAGCCTAAATAGGAAGCTTACTCAAAAATACCTGAGTCTATGGGGGACATACATTTGTATTTAAAGCACCACAGTATCGAAACACAAGCCATAATTCAAGACAGGTTGCCTGAGAGATTGTTTAATTTCAGAAGGAAGTTTATGTTAGTATTTCAGTTAACTGGTTTATTCTGTACACAATGGAGTTTACCATACTTCCAGGATATTAGTAGTGAAAAAGTATAATAAAAAATCCTACTTGATGCCTTAGAATACAATGATGATTTATATTTGAAAATGTTGGCTACTTTGTTCTCAGCATTAAGAAAAATGATTTCCAATGAGATCCTTTTCTTCAGGGAGCAGTTAAACAACGTTCTATATTAACATATATGAATCCTCTTTAGATTATTTTTTTTCAAAATTCACATTGCTTCCCAATCTTAGAGTTTATAAAGATTTCTGATGTTCATAAAATGTCAACATTCTTTCTGCTGCAAATTACTGCTGCTTCCTTGTTATTATTTTTTTTATCAGTTATCATTTTGCCTATATTCAATTTTATTTGAAAACATATATCTAATTCTTCTTGTATTCTGTTCCCCTTAAAGTACTTTTGAATCCCCTTATATTCTCTTTAACCTCTGCTGACATTTTCATTTCTTTACCAACTATAAAGGTTATCAGATATTTTTAAATTATATCCCTATGTTTCTTTTTTCCGTCACCATCACCTGTTAGTCGGACAAATGTTTTCAATATGGATATTTATTTTCCTGTTGATTTCTGATAATTTCATGGCAAAGCCCCATTGGAAGTGCACATTCCTTTATGAGCTGAAATGTAATATGCTCAGCTTTCGCTACGGTGTCCTTTAGAATACTCATGAATTTTAATATTTCCTCTCAGTGAAACATAATAACTCCATACTTTAATTCCTGCAAATTTGATTTATTGGAAGCTAATGGCATTGAAACGCTGTTGTATGTGATCTTATTATTTAATATTCTAAATTTTAATATCTTGTAGGCTGTGTGAAGCTTTCCTGGTGATAATAAAAGTGTCCTGAAGTGAGAGTCTTTAGAGGTCATCTGTCTCTTTTCTGCTTTGGTAGGACAGTGAAGGTGCCATATTTCGCAAGCAAAATGCACCTTCTTAGTTCTCCAAATGGCTACTTAAAATTTTCTGTATACTATTAAATTATCTAGGAGTTGAAACAAGAATCCCTAAAAATTTCTTTCACTAAAATATCAGGTTAACTGTTAAATCCCTATTGGCACTCTCAGTAGAAAAAGACAGTGAAATCATGTGTTTTTTTAGTTTACATTCATTTTGTCCTTCTGCGGGCAGGCTAATACTCAGTTTACTTTCTACATCTTGAAATCCTTCAGAATTTGAAGCACTCTCTTTATGAAGAATCAGTATTGTAAGTGAGGAAAGCATGGTACTTTTTTTATAGTATAAGTGCACAATATTCCCCCCCTTCTTTGAAGAAGCCCAGCTAATACTGTATATATGAACATACAAGAAAGTGATATGTGGAAATTAGACAAGGTTTTAAAACTAAAATGATAGGATCTATGAATATGTATATGAAAGATAAATATTCTAAGTGATTTCCTTGTGCAACTCTGGAGGCTGGGTGTGTGAGTCCCTCCATGTTCCCGAGAGCCAGTGGTGCAGATGGGAGTCCAAAGGCAGTCAGATGAAGAGTCTTCTGATTGGCGACCTCAACCTCTTTAGTCTACTAAGGTATTGTCTGACTGGCTGACATGCACTTAAATTCTACAGGGCAATCTTATTATTCCAAGTTGATTATTAAACCTATTAATGTCTTCCCAACTCATCATCCAAGCTGATACATGAAATTAATCACCACACATTTGCTAAGATAATAATGGGTAGCATTCACTTTGATGATCGCATCTCATTAATATATAAATTGACACACTGAACTGGAGATGGTGCATACACAGAGTCTGTAATGTCACAATAGTGGCGTTTTTGTGGTAATCTAGGACAATTTCCCTGAGTACAGAGAACTACAAGGCAAACACCCTCCAATCATTCAATAACATTAAATTAGTTCAGGTTTCAGATTATCATTACCTACTCACTAATGAACCAAAGAAAATCCACTAATATAGACTTCTGAGACAAATGGCATTCCTACTTTTTTTAAAATGTCTATAGAGAACTTGATTCTTACTGTTAAGAAATAGTTCATTGGGCTGGAGAGATGGCTCAGCGGTTAAGGCACTTGCCTCCAGTGCCTAAGGCCCCAGGGTTCAATTCCCCAGGACCTACATAAGCCAGACCCACAAGGTGGTGACCCTGGTGCTTTCTCTCTTCATTCTCTCTCTCTCTCTCTCTCTCTCTCTCTGTATCTGCTTGAAAATGTATAAATAATTTAAAAAAAGAAATAGTTCATGGTATCATTCTGTAACTTGGAACTCAAGTCTCAAAATTCTTATTGCCTCATTTACTCCTCAAAGCAACATATTAATATAAATAAGGAAAATATTATTATCACAGTTTTATATTTTAAAAACCAGGGGAGATAGAAATATATCTAGAAGCAAACAAAAAAAAACATTTTGACCATTAGTGTAGTCATCCTTTTTCAATGTTTTTGGCGTGTTATGTTTGCAGGTGCATGTACACATGTATGCATATATGGAAGCCAGAGGTTCACACGAGTGTCTTCCTTTGTGCATTCCTTGTTGTTAATGGAGACAGGTCTCACATGAGCCCAGAGCTCTCTGATTCAGCTAGTCTGGCTAGCTGGCATGCCCTTGGGAATCCCATCTCTCCTAACCATGCCTTGGAAGTACAGTTGGCTACCACCCCCGCCAAGCGTCTCCATGGGTCTTGGGAAGAAGACTTTGGGTCCTAGGGTTTCACGGAAAGGGCTCTGTCCCCTGAGTCATCTCCCTAACCCACATAATCAGTTTTAATACATTCCACAAAATGTCAACTGATAGGGGACCATGGATAGCCCAGTCTTCAGCTGGGTTCTCCTGACCCAAGTGTGTTGTTATTGAGGGGTGCCATGCCTCTGATATTCTCCCCCACCAATAAATAAATAAATAAATAAATAAATAAATAAATAAATAAATAAATAAAATAAAATAAAAATACTTCCCTTTTTGATAAATCAAAGAAGCCAAATTTCAACAAGGTCTTAAAATTTTTTTATTTATTCATTTTCAAGCAGAGAGAGAAACAGAGAGAGAGAGAGAGAGAGAGAGAGAGAGAGAGAGAGCACACCAGGGCCACCACCTTGTGGGTCTGGCTTATGTGGATCCTGGGGAATTGAACCCAGGGCCTTAGGCACTGGAGGCAAGTGCCTTAACCACTGAGCCATCTCTCTAGCCCTCAACAAGTTCTTAAAGAGAAATGAAAAAAAATTTTCTAGTCATATACAACAGATGGGGTTATAATAAATGAAAATAAATAAAAGTTACATGTGCAGTGGAAAAAAATGTCAACTGATAGACTGAGTAATTACACGTCGGTTACCTAGACTAGCATTTTTTTTGTATGTGAATGGGGTTGGTGTGGGTATAAGCCTACTCATATGTGTGTGGGCACACTTGAGTGTATAAATATGCGTACATACGTGTGCTTATGTGTGCAGGCCAGATGCAATGAGGTGTCTTCCTCCACTGCTCTTAAGGGTATTTTTCTGACAAGGTCACTCACCAGAACCTACAGCTTGCCGATTTGGCTAGTCTAGGTAGTCAGTTTGCCTTAGGGATTCCCTGCCTCCACCTTCTGAGCGCTAGGGTTGCACACTCAGCCAGCCTTTCCACAGGGGTTGGAGATCCTTACTAAGGTCCTCGTGTTTATGTGGCAAGTGATTTGCAGACTGAGCCATTTCCCCAGCCCCCTCCACTAGCTTTATAATATTATGTTTAACTGAGTGGTTTTACCAAAAAAAAAAAAAATTCTCCTTTATTGTCAAATAATTCATGAAAAACAGCTCAATATATTTGGCATGACATGCACAAACACTATATCATATTAACTATCTAAAGATGTTGAAGTTTCTATGAAATTTTAATAGACATATTTCTGTATGTAATATACAGAGAACTTATTACCATCAGAAAGTGAGTTGGCTTGCCTCAAAATGTTGTTGCTAATTTTTTTTGAAATGTCACTCTGTGTAAAGACATATATATGTACAATAGTACATTTTTTCCCCAAAATCGAAAGGCAATTTATTGATGCAATAATGAGAGGGAATTTTACCTGTATTTCATTCCCCCTGAAATGCCAGCATTCAGAATTCACAGGGGCAATTTGGGAGGCGGAGCCCCCTGGAGGCAACGTATTATTGGAGGTGGGCTTAGAGCATTCTAGCCAGCTTCCCTTTGGCAGTGTTTGACACACTATCCTGATGCTCTTGTCCACCTGATGTTCTCCAGCCTCTGCTCCTGCCACAGTTTCCCACTGTCATCATGGAACTCTCCCTGAGTCTGTAAGGCAAAATA
>PVHP010003731.1:42506-76627 GCA_004024765.1 Zapus hudsonius
TATCTATCTATCTATCTATCTATCTATCTATCTATCTATCTATGTATCTATCATCTATCTATCATCTATCTATTTATCATCTATCTATCTATCTATCTATCTATCATCTATCTATCTATCATCTATCTATCTATCTATCTGTCTGTCTGTCTTTCTGTTTGTCTGTCTATCTATCTATCAAAACCTTACTTATTACACCATTAATATGTACAGTTTCATGCTTACATATCACAGTTATAAATTTCACTTAAATGTGGAAGACAGGTGCAAAGGATGGAAGTGGTGGGAACTTTCTGACATAGTGAACTCTTTGGGACACATACACTGAAAAGTAGATCAAGTTCAACATCGATTAGGTATACAAAGCACCAAGGGAATTTGGAGCTGAAAAGCCAGATTTCCTGGTACTGATCTATAGCTGGCCGAGAAGCAGGCCACTGCACTCTGAGACCTGTGACCATAGACAAAGCTGCAATTGATCCAGCGGGGAGTTGAATAGACCACCAAGGTCTCTATAATTGGTTGCAATGTTCAGAAAAGGAGAGTTAAATAACGGATTGAATGAAAACAAGAATCAAATCAGTTTATACGAGTAAGAGTAAATTTCCAGCATGCCTGTGTGTCAGGGTTGAAATTCACCCCTATTACACAAATTCGATTCTCACTCATGTGGCAATTGAGAAGGATGAAAATCAAAAACTAGCTGACTGATCTTGGTTTTCACTTTTGCCTGAAAAGTAGAAAAAACAGGAGAAGACTAGCTTCCTAAACCTGTATAACCTGGACCTTTGAGATGTTTTTTATTCCCATATTACAAGTGAGGAAATGAGGTGAGAATAGACAGTCACAGAGCTTGTTAAGAGGCTGAAATTTGATGGGAAATCACGTTTAAATACCCATGGAGGTCAGATCTTTCTAGACTTCTGCAGCTTCCTATCTTTTAAACATCCAGTGTCTACATTCTGTCTGACCTTGATTAAGGCAGGTGTGGCTTGGTAGGTTTTCTTCTTCCAGTCTTTGTAAAACCCTGAGATCTTTTTCTAGCATTACCTATTCATGTCCTCAAACTCACAAATGTATTCCTTGCTACCATTTATTTCAATAACTCTTTTTATGCTAGCCTGCTTTTCACTTTTTCGAAAACTTTACATAACTGGCAATATCATCTCTAAATGAATGTATGGTTTTATCCACAGAATTACAATGGAAAGATGGTGTGTGAGCTAAGAATGGATGAGTCATTTTTTCACAACAATTTTCTGATATTCACAAAGAGTAATGCCTTTTGTTATTTTCCAGAATTATGGCCAAAAATAAAACAAACTCTTGATATTCACCATGTTTTCCAGTTTCTTTATCACTTTTTGAAAGAGTAAATTTTCAAAGTTCCTTTCCCTCGCCATTCCTGCTATCTTGTTTCAGAACTGGACAATTTGTGTTATTTTTGTCTCTCTCAGCTTTCCTTATTAGACTGAAAAAGAAAATCCCACAGAACAGAATATCTATGTTTGATTACTAGATAATTAAATATTTAACTACTCAAAGACAAATCTCTGAAAATAGTGCAAAACATAGGTAACTGTATAATTTCAGTATTTATATATGTAAATAACTTACACAATAGTCATACAAAGTATCTAATACAGAAAAAAATGACAGCCTCCCAGAGTTTGGCAAACACTGTCCAGATATTCTTTCACATTAAATTAGTGTCTTGGATTACCATTACCTTCTTACTGTAAAACCAAGTAAATTCTATCAATATAGGCCCCTGGTGAAACCCAACGTAAAACTGGGCAGTATTAAACCTCCTGATGCAGAAACTCTAGAACATTCTATAAATTTTACTTTTGGCCTAAAATGCAATGTTTCGTGCTTGACTAAAGTCAAAATATGTGAAGAAAAGACCATAACTTAGCTACTGAAATACATGACAGTTTCTTTCCCTAAGTCAAAGAACCGGAGAAAATCAATAAATATAATTTGATACCAGCACCCTAATTTGGATTCACTTTGGGAAGGTTATTTCTCATTTTCAAAAATGCAGAATTGAGGAACTAAGATAATAGAAATGAAATTGCTCTGATGGTAATAAAATATTTGTAAACTAAAAAAAATACTTATTTTGACTGCAGAAAAAGGCATTTAAATAATTTAACTGCTGTGAGTCAAATTGAAATGGGGCTGTAATTACTCAGCTTTTCGGCATCCTTTCCCTTATGAAGAAAAATTCCACGCCTGTTTTCCCATCACAGATACTTCTATCCTGCCAACTCAAAAGATTAAAAATATGTGCCAGCCGCAGGGACAGTGAGCCCACAGCAAATTAACAAAACACAGGTGACACTTTGCAATCACTCTTTCTTAATCATGTGGCATCTTGCAAATATATATTTCATTAAGTCTATAAGTCCAAATAGCAGGGACACATCAACCTTAGGAGAAAGCTGGAAAACAGCTAATATGGTTTCAATTTTGAGAATCCTTCTTCATCAGATGCTTAGGAACTGCTAAAAGTAACACTTTTAAATTAACATTACGAAAATGTATAGATGCCTGAATTGCCTTCCTGCCCTTACTGGCATAGTCCCTAATACACCGAAAACCATGAATATACAAACCTGGGTCTACAAGGGGAAAAAAAAAAGAGCATTTCAATATTTGTATGATGCCTTTTCATGAGTATTTAAGAAGGATGAAATAACTTATCTCCTTGCACCATCGTGTGCCAATGTATATGTTTTTTGTGGGGGTATATATATATATATATATATATATATATATATATATGTGTGTGTGTGTGTGTGTGTGTGTGTGTGTGTGTGTGTGTGTGTGTGTGTGTGTGTGTGTGCATGGGGGACAGTTGATATTGGGTTACTTCCTCAATCCTTCTTCACTTTATTGTTTTGAGTGAGAGTCTCTCATTGAATCTAGACTTTATTGATCCAACCGAACTGGCTAACCAGCTAGCCTGAGAGATTGTCCTGTCTAAGCCTCTCTGGCACCTGGTTTGCACATTCACATCAGCTGCCTGACCACGTGGGTAGTGGGAATGTGGACTCACATTGATCAACGTTTCCATCTCCCACTCCTGGCATCTTCTCTTTGTCCTTCATTCAGACATTGCCTTTTCCTTTTCTTTGATCATATTAATATTCTCTCCCTTCCCAAATCCTGACCAGATGCCAATGTGCCAATGTGGTCATTGACTTCTTCCTTTATGTGGCTGTTGCATAAAACCTTTCTAGGAAGATGCCTACAAGCTCTAGTTCCCTGAGGTAGGGAACCAAAGACAGACTAAAATACTAGTCCACCAAGTACAACCTGGTGTGCTAATGAGTTTACTGGGCTTCTATGATGGAGGGCCACCACCTTATGTGGGTCCTTGGGAATTGAACCCAGAGTCTTAGGCACTGGAGGCAAGTGCCTTAACCGCTGAGCCATCTCTCCAGCCCCATGTACTGTTTACTTTCAAGCATCCAAGTAGTCCAGCTCAAATAGCTGCTCAGGCTAAGCATAGTGTTTACTTAAAATCATACTGCAATATTAAATTCTGTACCAGATATCTTAGGAATTCTTTTTATATTCCTTATTTTTCTTTCCTTGTAAAATTTTTCTTGGGAGCTTTAATATCTGAACATATGGTAAGTGGCCATCATTCCTTAATGTTTTCGTCTCCTCTTTCTCAGCTCTCTTGAGACCCCTCTTCCTTGAAGGAATTCCTCCCTCTGGTTTGTTATCTCATTCCATTTGGCCTCCCCTGGCCTCCTCATCAGATCATCTTTGTGGGTTCAGAATATGGATGCTTTTGTAGAGGCATCAGTAACCTCTGTGAGGTCATGAATGGACCAGTTGGTTCATGTCGTCCGAGCAGTGCCTCACAGGACGCTTTCTCACCCTGTGGATCTTACATTCTTTCTGGCCCTCTTTGCAGTGTTCCCTGAGTCTTGGGGGACACATTGGGAGTCTCCTTTAGTGTTGACTTCTCAACAGTCTCTTACCTTCTGCTTGAATGAGTTTTGGGTCTCCTTGATGTTTACTATCATTTTCCCAGGGAAGCATTGAGATGACACTTCTACTCAAGCTGCCGCCTCCTCTGATGTGTTCCCTGAGTGTAAGCAGGTGTGACAGAGAGGAATTGTCCAGTGCTAGGCACTGAGGTTTCTCTTCTTTTTTTCCTTTTGATGAGTCTAGGGTATGTTTTAAAACTGCATGCTTGCTATTTTAAAATGAGTATATATCTCAGTGTTCTAGTTTTAATAGCTGTTACCTACATGAACAAGGTTTTTAAAAACCATGTGTAGAGGCTGGAGGGATGGCGCAACTGTTAAGGCGCTTGCCTGCAGAGCCCAATGACTCAGGTTCAATTCCCCAGTCCCCATGTAGGGCCAGATGCACCAAAAGGAGCGTCATCTGGAGTTTGTTTGCAGTGGCTGCAGGCCCTCGTGCTCCCATTCTCTTTGTATGTCTCTATATCTCTTTCTGCTTACAAATAAGATAAAAATGTTTTTTTTAAAAAATCACATATGGTGTTTATAATAATGCTACCAAATGCTAGCAAGAAAAAGCTTTGATAACCTGGATGAACTTCAAATAAAGATACATATAAATAGGCAGTCTGATTTTAATTTTATTTGGAATTAATAGTCTATTAATAAACACATCCTTGAATATTTCTTACCTACAAATGATGAGAGAACACCATAGAATGAGTGTAATCGGTTTCATACTTAACATTCCAGTAGAGTCTTTTAGGCTATGTGTATGGATGAAGATACAGTTAGGTTGGGAGAAAGAATTTTGTTATTTGTAGACAGATATAAACCGAAAGATGCGCATAATCCAGATTGTGAAGGGATGAGATGGTAGTCAATCTACTTGTCCAAGCATGTCTTCAAGACATTTCTACTGACTTTAAACCAGGGAACTGGTTTGTGCTTAGCACTTGGATAGCTTCATTGCGTCCCTAACCACTACTAGGTGAATGATTAATTACTGTGGCTCGTGAAGTATCCTGAAGACTGGGGAGATTCCCTGGGTTAATTAATATCTGTGGTAAACAGTGAATAATGCAAAAAATTGGGGAAATGGCTCTGTCATGGTTTGATCCAGGTGTCCCCCACAAACAAATGAATGTGTTCTGATAGACCGATCCTCAGCTGATGGCAGTTTGGGTTTTACAACCTCGATGAAGCTGTGTTGTTGGGGGTGGGCTTATGGGGGTTATAAGCCAGCTTCCCCTTGCCAGTATTTGGCACACCTTCCTGCCGCTGTTTGCAGTGCTGTGGAGGAGGTGATGTCCAGCCCTCTGCTCATGCCATCGTTTTCCCTGCCAGGATGGAGTCTCCCCTTGAGTCCGTAAGCCAAATAAACCCATTCCTCTACAAGCCGCTTTTGTTTGGGTTCTTTCTGGGCAGCAACTAGAATGCTGACCGCAACAGGCTCCATGGGTTTTTGCTGCATGAGCTTGACAAACTTAGTTCAGAACTCCCAAGCACACATAAAGCCAGATACTAAGGGAAAGTACATTTAATCCCAGGGCTCTTTAACAAGAATGAAGGAAGCAATGGATAAATCCTGAAGTTTCAGGCCAGCTAGCCTGGCAATGCAGTGATAATGTGGTGGAGAACAAAATAGAAACCCTGCCTCCAACAAGGTGTCAACTGAGGACCAACATTGATCTCCACACGTGAGCTGGGGCACATGTGTGCCCACATTCACATACACAAATACACCACACACGTACAATGACATCTTGATGAGGATGATGGTCAAAACCAGAAATTAGCCATGTAAAGGAAGGGCAAGAGATATGGACATGGAATGCCTTTAAAAATTGAGTTATTATATGTTACTACCACTAGGAAAAAAGAACTTAAATGTCAAGCAGCAATGTTTTGTTCTGAGTGAGAAGTCACTCTGCTGGGCTTAGAAATCTCACTCTGCAGAGCACACCTGGAAGCATTAGTTTCACAAGATGTAAATTAGTCTTGCTTATATGATAAACTGGTCAAGGGCAGGGTGTTTATCTGATGAACCCCAAGATCCTGGAGCAATACCTAGCACAGAAAGTTACTCAGGAAATACCGATTTTGAAAAAAAATTGTGTCAGAGTCATATGCTCCCCAGAAATGTTTTGTTTTCTTTGTTATGTGCATACAAGTAAAGGATAGCCTGTCATTGATTTTTCTGAGTTAGAGAGTCAAGGGATTGAACTCCATGGGAGAATAATGGAGTTTTATTTGTTCTCCTAAAATTACCTTTGGGAAAATCATCTCAGGGAGCAGAGTTCCTTCCCACTCTGATTGTTTCAGATTGTCTGGAACAGGCTTCTCACAGAAACACACTCAATAAAAGTCCGGATTGCACAAGGGCTCAGCCAGCCCTCGGCTTTGAGCATATTTAAATTAGTCAAAAGCTTCCTCTAAGAAACTGTGATGTGGGAATACTCAATTTCGGATATATTTTAGTTGAGCACTAATCAGTCGGTAGCCTCCTGCTACTGGTTAGCTTCTGATTTTCGTGAGTTCACGCTGAAAATTGGTAGAAAATTACATATAAAATTTCTGCACAATGTCACACAGCCTCAAACTCAACCTTTTAAGACTCAAATCAGGCAGGCAATAGAGCAACAACCTTTTTGTATTTATTCTTGAAAAATTCAAGCTACAAGTTTTATGAAGGATAGCATTGTACAATGTATAAAATGCCAGACAACCCAAGTCCTTCAGTCTATATTAGAAAACTTTCTGAGAAATAGAAGTGTTTTCAACATCTCACTGCCTGAAAGAAGGAACAAAACATAGAAAGGGAAATCACTGCAGTACAGACAGGAGCTTTCCCAGAAACAAACAAACAAACAACAACAAACTCTCTTTTCTTTGGAAGTCATGATTACTGATCACCACTTAAATACACAGAAATCCTCATTTTTACTTTCTCAAATACAAAAGAAATCCTTTCACAAATGACATATTATGTCAATCAAGAGACACCATTTAAAGGCTGTTAAAGGTACTTGCTTGCAAAGCCTGCTGGCCTGAGTTCATTTCCCATTTCCCACTGTCACAGTCACCCACACGCCGCTGGGATAAATCTTCAAACCAGGCACAATTTGCGGGAGGAAAGTATTTATTGAAATAACAGATCCAGGGGAAGTTAAGGAAAGGCTGCCCCCCTTCCACAGATCCAAGCAGAGACCAAGGCCCAGCACCTCCAGAAGCAAGCAACTGTAACATTGTATCAACACAACAGGATAGCCAGACTTGAGTTCTGGATGCTCTTTGGCATATGTATCCCTAGAATTTTGCGTACAGTTAGAAATACCTTAGGGCCAGACCCCAGGAGGTCAGGCCAAAGTGACACCTCCTCCAGCCAGAAGGCTGGAGACAATTCGCAATTATAATAAACACAATTATAATAAATTCTATTTGGGGACATCTATTCAAACTATCACATCCACATAAAGCCTGATGCAAAAAGTGTCACATACATCTGGAGCTTATTATGGAAGCAAGGGGCCCTGTTGCCTATCCCAGGCCTCAAGTCACCCTATGATTATCTTATACATTGTTTCAGATGTACAGATGTTTATAGTGATACAATTATACTATATACAAACTACTGTATGCAGCACTTTTGTCCTATACCTGATCATTCACTTGATAAGTAAATTAACATTTACTGAGCTCTTAGTATGTGCTCCAGATTGGGAAAGAACATTTAATGATTAAATTATAAAACCTGAGAAGATGGCTCCAAGTTATATAGATGAAGTTAAAATTAGATCAGATGCAAACAGTTCTCACTGAATTGAGAGGCAACAGAATACAGTGACGGTACTAGATTGTCCTGTCTTCAAGGCAAACTCATATTTACTAGATACGGGTGGGTATTTGGGCAAGATTCACTAGTCAGTCTTTCAGCAGATAACTTATCCTGAGAGGAATTGTTTTCCTTTTGATATAAACTAATAAAATCAAACAAGTTATGTACTTTCAAAGTAAAATATTGGGACAAGCTCAGATGGACATTCTTGTTAAAGAGAGAGAGGAGAGGGAGAGAGAGAGAGAGAGAGAGAGAGAGAGAGAGAGAGAGAGAGAGAGAGAGAGAGAGAGAGAGAGAGATTAAAGAAGAAATGGGTCAAGTAACTCTAAAATCCAGTAAGGAAAACCATGAAGAAAACACTCAATATTAAGACTTCAGAATAACATTTGGCTATATATCCAGTCTTCTATAAACATCAGAGCTGGCATTAATCTCTGAGGAGCCTGTCCCATAACTTAACTCTATGTGCTCCTGGGTTTGGTGCTGGGTATTCTTAAGACTTCTAGGACAACTTTGCTTCTTGATCGTACTACTAAAATCTGTTTCCTAAATCACTCAAGCGACTGTCCTTTCCTATGTGTCTTGTCAACCTCCAAAGCTCCACTAACACAGTTCTACTAGGGCTTCTCTGTGGTGCCCCAGCCTCTGCAACAATGCTATTTGTAGGGCCAGGGCTTTGGGGCTCTCTGAAATCTGGAGGGGTGGTGATGTCACAAGTATGGCTGCATGGTTAGCACCTTGTTGGTCCTATCAAAGTTCTTCTTTGTGCTCTCAGAGTCATGGTCTGTGTCACATCCTGGCCTGCTTGAGGCACATCTAAGGGAACCCAGCAGCACTGCCACAATGTAGGGGGAAGAGGCCTGGAGGGGGGTGGGCAGCTTGCCTTCAGCTCCTAAGTATGCTCTTACCCTTCACTCAGAATGGTCCTGCCCTTGAGATGCTGGCCCTCTGACCTTCTGATGAGAAGTGCAGCCTTGAAGATCTCCCATAAGCCCTTGGGGTCTCTGTTCTGATGAGTCACAGGTGCCTTCCTTCTGTGCATACTGCTCTTGATGTCAGAGTCCCACCAGTGTTCTCTTCTGAATTTGTATTTTTTTTTATTTTTATATGATGAAAACTTTCTGAATCTTTAATTCTTGCTTCTCCTTTGATGACTTCATTTCTCTCTTCTTGTATTTTTTCTGCAGGGAATAAAGAAAGCCACAGAGCACCCTGGAGATCTTGCCTAGAGATTTCTTATACTGCAGTTTGTCGTTCATTGTTCTAAATGATGACTTCCAGAAACATTAGCACATGAATCGAATCTAGGAAATCTTTTCCCACTTCATTTACAAAAATGGTCTTTCTTCTCAGCTATTAATTTTCACCCAAGACCTCAGATCTTGTCTAACAACATTCTGAGCAGGACTACTTCTATTATTTCTAGGAAGTCTGACCTGTGACTATACTTCTGACCTTCTTCTGGGGCCTCAGCAAATACTCCACTATGGTCCACCTTCTACCCACTACCCAGTTCCATATCCACTTCTACATTTTTTGTATTTTTTGATATTTATTATCTAAGCACCACACTTCTCGTTATTAATTTCTCTCTTATCCCACTTATAAGGCTGTGAAAAGTTATAGGAAATTTGTATTGTAAATTTGCTTTCCATAATTTTGGAGGCTAGGAGTTCCAAGATCAAGGTCCTATGCATTTAGTGTTTGGTGAAGGCAGCTCTCGACATCCACAGTAGCACTGCTTTGCTGTATCCTCTCGAGGGGATGAACGTCGTTACATGACAGAACTCACTCGTGCACCTCCATAAGTGACTACCACATCTACAAAGGCACAGTCCTCATGGCCTAGTTGTCTCTTTAATGCCTCCACCTTAATGCTATCACACTGGGGATGAAGCCTCAACAGTTAGCTTTGGAGGCATTCAGATCACAGCACCAGCTTGAAGCATTAGTGCCACACAGAAATTACTTACTAGATATTGTTACCAAAGTAATTCTCTCACTGAAAACCCAGGGTTCATCCTTGTACTTTACTTTGTAAGTAAAGAAAAATAAAATAAAATAGTTTGGGAGAAAAAGAAGTGCTCCTTTCTGAAAAGATATAATTATCAGTTACATAATTCACAATTCAAAATAGATAAAAAAAAAAGCCAATTTCTCAGAAACATAATTGTTCTTCGTGGTAAGATCAGACAATCATTTCTGCTAAGGCTTCTGATAGAAAGGTCATTTTTGGAGGAGATAAACAATATTGTCCCCAATAGTCACATAATAAGTATAATGACAACTTTAATTCTCAGTAAAGGGTGATGGCATCATACCAGAGCCTGCTTCAAACAGGCAATTCAGAGGAAGCAATTTTGCAAAGGGGTCCAAATTGTTTACAACTCCTGTTTTCTACTGTTCTGGTTTTTTCTAGGGTTCTAGTCTAGAATGTCTATAAAAAGAGATGGACAGCTTGACTTGAAGTCATTCACATTAAATATTTTCTCTCAACTCTGAAATGACTGTCAGAACTCAAGAATCTACTGTGTGAAAGAAGCCCGAGGTCACCTATTTGCCATTGTTATAAGAGCATGGATGGCATTCTTACCACACAAAGTTATGAGGAAAATCATGCTGTGGAAGCTGAGGTGTCTAACAGAGACAGGTGCCTCATAAATAGAAGGCCGCCTTATCTTCATCGGTAGTAAAAATGGAAAGTGCTCTTCAGAAAGGCACGTTAAATGCAGCCCAGTGAATGGCAAATTAGAGGTCAAACGTCTAAAGTTCCACTCCATAGGACAGGGAGTAGATTATTTTTTAAAAATGACATAATTGTAAACAGAAAACAGCTTGAGGCAAAATAAACTATCAGTCCCATATTCATATAATGCCTATTTTTAAGCAAAATTACTTCTAGATACATGACTTATGAAAGAATTCAGAAGTAATCAGATGGGGTAATTTATTTCACAGCTTTGTCTTTTACGAACCTGTTAAGAGCAGTGAAATGTCTATCAAAGGCAATTGGCTTCATTTCAGAATCAGTATGTTTTTCTTCAAAAAATGTTAGGAATCACAGAAGATTGTTGCTGAATAATTCAAATTTAAATTGATAAATTCATAGCAGACATGTCTACTAGCCAACAGTATGAGGTCACTAGGAAACATTCTGAAGGGAGAAAATAACATATCATTTTCTCCGGTGGAAACTTACCTGGGCATCAAGTTCTGTCCCTTAAGCACTGACCATGAAAGTGGATCTTTCCATGTTCACCATATAAACCTCTAAGAATCACTTTAGCAGCCTATTAACTAATGGATAGCTTCAGAGGCCCAGGGATAAATAGAAAACAATATTTTTTTTTATTCACTGATGTAGATTTCCATTAAGTGAAAAAGAATAGAAGAAGATTAACAGCTGTCCCTAAAGCCTACCTACTCCTTGTTCAAGACTGAACTAGTGCCAAGATATCCTCACCATTTCTTTTTGGGGATGCCAACAATAGCTGGATTGTTGGATGTCTTTTTGAAGTGAAAATGACCATGCTATTGTATGACAATCAGACTGTGTCTGATGAGTTAACAAATGCTCAGTAATTTAGAATAATCTGGGCAGGATCAGGTAGGGCAAATCTGTATTCCTGATGCTCAAGAGGCTGAAACAACAGTGGTATTTGTTTAAGACCAGCCTGGGCTACATAGCTTCACAGTAGTCTAGGTTTTAGTGCAAGATCCTGACTTCCCCAAAATTTTAAAAAGCAGAAAGCAAAAAGAAAATAAATAAAGCAACACAAAAAACTCATCTCCGCGCTTTTGTAGCAGCTTTTACATGTGTAGAGAAGGTGCCTTTGCTTGGATGCTTTTTAAGATCAAAATGAGAAATTTGAAATGGATCCACTAGAATATTTCATAGAATTTACAAAATTTGGCTTCTCTTTAGTTTTCTCTGTACAAATAGAAATAGCCAGTCTTCATAAGAGAATGAGAAGCTTGCCATCCCATATGCTCAATGCCCACCGTCTCCTTACTGCCAGGTTTATGATCTCTAATGATATCATATGATAAATTTTTATATGAGATGTTTTGCAGTACTCTGATACATGCAGTAAGTATTACATCTATGTCTCTTTTTTAATTTATTTTTTTCACAATGCCTCTCTCATTTCACTAAAGTATTTTGAACACTGCCTGGCACTTTTCAAAGCAAGAAGCCAAAGTTGTTCTCAAGAGAACACGGTGCATTGTTCACTATTTTATCTCCAGCGCAGTGGTTGAAATAGAAGGCTCTCCATAAGTATCACACTTGTATTAATTACTTTCTGGTTGCTATAAGCAACCCTGACTAGAAACAGCTTGAAGGCTTTAATTTGGCCTATAGTTCCACCATTTCACTGTGGTGGGGAAGTCATGGGGGCAGACTAGTCCCATGGGAGTATAGGAAGAAAAAAAAACACAGGATCCTATGGGGAGCATTTTACATGTAAGCAACATGACTAGAGAAACAAGAACTCCTATCATGACATTTATACTTGTTCTAAGTATTTGAAAATAATTATCATTTTAACTTCTATGATGCTCAAAGAGAAAAGAAATTTCATTCTCAAGACACCCAAGTAGATTTTACAAGGCTTCTTTAAGGAAGAAGAAGAAGAAGAAGAAGAAGAAGAAGAAGAAGAAGAAGAAGAAGAAGAAGAAGAAGAAGAAGAAGAAGAAGAAGAAGAAGAAAAAGAAATAATCTGGAGAACATTGTGTTTAGTAGAATAAGCCAAAAACAAGGAAAATACTGCTATTACTCCAGGTACATGAGTTATTTATGCATCAAGCTCCTGCAATAGAGGCTGCAATGTTGGTTGAGAGGGATGAGATGCACTTCAAGTGAGGAGTTGTTGCTCAGTAGGTATCGTGTTTCAGTTATGCGCAAGATTAGGTTCTGGAAATCTCATGGACAACCAAAGTGACTACCAGTACTGGGCATCTCAAAACTTATCAAAAGGGTAAAATCTCATGATAAGCGTTCTTGTCAAAACTGAATCAAAAGGGCTAGGGAGACAGCTCTGCTACTGGCTTAGGGTTCAATGTCCCAGAACCCAGGAAAAGTGAAAGCCACACTGTCATGCATGCATCTGGTGTTGGTAGTGGCAAGAGGCCATTATTCAAAAATCAGTCTCTGTCTTTCTCTCTCACTCTTTCTATCTCTAGCTCTCTCTCTTTCTCCTCACAGATACATTTTTAATTTAAAATTTAAAAGTAAATTAAAAAGTAGGGCTTGGGAGATGTTTCAGTGATGAAGACGCTTGCCTGCAAGGCCTAACGACCCAGGTTCAATTCTCCAGTACCCATGCACAGCCCAATGCACAAAGTGGCACATGCATCTGAAGTTCATTTTCAGTGGCTAAAGGCCCTGGGCTCCCTGTTTCCTCTCTCTCTCTCTCTCTCTCTCTCTCTCTCTCTCTCTCCTTGCAAATAAATAAATAAATAAAATATTTTAAAATATAAATCAAAAGGAGAACCCGGAAAGAAATTGTATACATACTGTTTCAATTGTAGTGATGGTATGAAGGGTGTTTTCATATATCCAAACATAAATCATATACATTAGAAGAAACTACCCTAAATAGAGTTTGAATTCATTTTAATGATTTCCCCTAGAGCAATTATTGGTTCCGATAATCTTACATAGAAACGTGCAAGCTTAAAATAAAGCACAATGATATTTTGTTCTAAGTCCAGAATAGCGATTTTTAAAAAGTCATAGAGGAATAATGCATAGTATAGTTGTCCATAATATGATCTATAATGATCTCTCTCTAAATCAGTTTATGGGTAATATTTCTCTTACATCTACCCTATGTAACATTTCACATCAACCACAAAGTACTAATAAAAAATGAAGTTGCTGAGAAGTTTGCTACTGATAATAAAATATTTGTTTCTCTAGATGCATCCCTGGCAGTGAAACAGTTCTGTCATTCCTGCTCACAGCAGAACACATTCAAACCTGAGACTAATTCTGGAACTCAGACCCATAAATGATTATCTCAGCCATGGGCTGCATAAAATAAATTAAGTTTTAAAGATCATAAAAATAAAACCATGTGTCTAGACATATGGCAAGCTCATTGGCAGGGTGAATTCTCATCATAAGAGAATTTTCATCCAGTTTGTCAGGAAAACGAGTCAAATATTTCCTGCCTTGTAAGCCAGAGAGTTCAAAGTAGTTCCCCTAAGGCTTATGGTAAATACAGACACTAAAATATCGACTGTCATGAATAGTACAGAGGTAAAATACAAAAACCATAAATATAGACAAATAAAACTCAATAATGGATATTTCGGACAAATACAAAATTCAAATGAAGGTTCCTATTCTAACCAGAATTTTTAAAAAATGAATCATTTTTAAGTGTATGCATTTAGCTAAAAACATCTGTACATCCTTCTTTTAGCGCTTTCTGAAAGATTTAATCCTGCCTGGTTCCACAGCTAAGTCATCCCTGAAGAAAAGCAACTAGTATTTCTACCTGCCACTATATAAATGTTCCACTCTTCCTAGGACACCCTACTGTTTTTTTTAAAGGACAGGAATGAGTCCACTGGGCAGGGCCGGTGATGGGTAGAGGTGTGTTCAGCCGGCTAGCACTAGGGTGCAGACCGCTCCAGGGACCGCTCTGTGTCACAGCTCTGTGGGCGGTTGCTGGGGCTGACCAGGTGTGACCCAAAACCGGGCACCCATGGAGGCATGTCCGTGGGCCTGAGAGCCTGCGGAAGTGTTACAGCTCTGTGTGTGTTCAGCTCATCTCTCCAGAGAGAATAATGGGCATAGACTCGGGAAAAAAGCATTACAAGTAATCCCATGACAAGAAATCCCATTTTATTGTAACAGCATCGTGGGTTAAATAGAAATTGAGGAGGAGGGAGGGAAAGAAATGGACAACGGAGATTGGCAGAAATCAGCAACCTGTGAATACCTGCTTTGCATGTGGACGTGAGCTTGGGCACGTATCAGATGGTGGAGGGTAGAACTGCCACCTTCTAGGCACAGCTGGGGTGCAAACCTGGGTCTATGAGGCATGCTTTTGGGGGGTTGGGAGTCTCAGAGTTGAGGGTGGAGATAGGGAAACGCCTACCGGGGTTAGCCACCGGGGTTTCTGACCTCATTCAACACCCTCTTAACCCTTTGTCCTCCGTGCCCTCCTTAAGCAATACCAACACCCTACATTTCCCATTTATATGTAGTTAGAACAAATAGCATGTGATTATTAACTTCTCACATGTTTGTAGTTGAATGAAACTGGATATTGGTATAAAGGTTGACTGCTATAACTAGATAATCCTTAGGGATCGTGAGATTCTAACCAGCTCTTCCTCTCTTCCTTTCATAAGTATCTAGGATATGCACATCCATTCATATAAAGATGAATCTTCTCCCTGGCAAATTATTAATACTATGTCCACAATTGGATATATATCAATAGACTTAAACTCTGTGTGTTTGAAAGGACCATAATTGTGATGAAAGGAGAGAATAGGTATCTGCTTCCATCTCAATATCCAGACCTAAGGACTGGAGACCAGTGATTATTTTACAAAAAGATGTTGTATAATCAGTACAATTTTCTGTTATAATAGAATTTTTTGAACAAAAGGTTTCTAGAGTATCATAAATTTCTGTTGAATCAAATGTCAGTGATCCCTGTTCTGGCATTAAGAAGCCTTTTTAAAGTTACTGCCTTATGTAACTTCAGGGCAGTCAGTAAGTAAGTATCTGCCCTTCCTTATCAAGAATTCAGTAACAGCTGCTTATCAGCACTGATGTGAGAGTGTGCTTTGACATAAAGTATATGTTAAAATTCCCTTCAGAAAATGTTCTTTCAAAATAGGCACCTGGTGATCCTTAGTTTTCTTATTTATTTATAACTCTGTCCAAAACTGCAAACTACCAAAATATAATTCTGAGAGTAAAATAGAATATTGTTTTCTAACTGTGAAATCTCTATCAAATATGAGGAAAGTCTTATTTTCGCAAACTGCTATAAATTTTCAAGTTTATTATTTCTCTCTTCAAAAAAAAATATAAGAGCCTACTTAGACATGATGGCACATGACTCTAGCTAGTCCCAATTATTGGGGAAGCTGAAGTAACTAACATTTGGGTCTAATAGTTGTCGACAATATAACAGACCTTGTCTCAAAACAAAAGCAAAAGAGATAAACAAGAACATCAAAATATATAAGTGTATAATATTCTCCTCATAAGGAAATTTCATGTCCACACATCTCTAAAATACAACTTCATGTGAAAACAGTCCAATTTCCAGCCGACTCAGTCGGTACAAGTTGTTGCATAATCCTTTAATCATAACACCAGAAGCCAACTTAATCTATCTAAAAAGATAAAACTTAGAAAATACTTAGATGCTATTTCAAAATCCTGATGCCTCAATGATCTGCAACTTCCAGATTCAAAAGATAAAATTAAGCTATTTGAAACTTCACCATAAAAGAAAAATAAATACATAAGTAGTTTGCACAAAAGTGCTAAATTTCTGCCAAGTATGCAAGCTTGGGCGTTGAATCTAAGCTGACTTGGCATAAAATTCAAGTGATATAAGTGGAATTAAAATTATTTATCTTAAGCAGCTTTATAACTGTATGACAATTTCATTATTTTTCTTTAAGATATCATAGTTTACAAAACAATTAGGCACTAATGCAAAATGCAAGTCTCTCCAAAAACATAGGTCAGTGGGAAGGAAAAAGGGAGACTAGACTATTGTTGTTGTTGTTTTTAAAGACAGAGCCTGGAACTCATGTAGACAAGACTGGTCTCAAACTCATAGTAATCCTCCTGCCTCAGCCCTCAAAGCACTAGAATCATAAATGTGAGCCCCAGCAGTGATTTAAATAGCAATTTGTAATCTACTCAAGACTATCTTGAACATACCATGCTAAAAGTACATTCTCAGAAGCATGTGCTGCAGTTTTTAGAACTGTCATTGTGAAAACAGTGATGGAGCTCCACAGTTTCCTAGTGATTTTACAGAGAGTTAATGAACGGACCAATAAGTGTAGAACTAGATGAAGATGAAGAAGGGAGTGTTGTCATTTATGAAGGTTGTTTGTCCTCTCTTCTTGGAATAGTACTGATTTTTTATACTGACTATAAGTCAGTATAAAAAGTTATTGCCTAATGTGTTTTAAGTGGAACAAATAGACTTAAAGTTTATGGGATTTAGGTTAAATATCTGAAAGCATCTCTGGACAGAATATTAAACCCTTAATGTAATGTTGGGAAACCTCTTTATTACTGGCCTTCCAAGACATCTGTGATGGTTTCATCAGTGAAGCTTCTGAAGATTCAGAGTTGCTGACATTTCTCAGAACTTCTTTAGCACAAATTCTCCCTCTGATTAGGCAATTATATAGTTCGTTTCTTCCTATTTCATTTATTGTTCTATCTTTAGTCTTACCTGGAACAACCATTCCTCCCCACCTCTGCCAATTCTCAATTCACCCCAAACACCTTTAATGTGGAAAAAATAATAATTAATTCCAATTATTTTATCTAAGTAAATATATTATATTAAGACATAAGTTAAATGAATATAAGTTTCTGAATATTAATGCATGGTTAGGGATGCGTGTGAACCAATACTGTCATTGATCAAAATATATAAATAGGGCTGGAGAGATGGCTCAGCGGTTAAGGCACTTGCCTCTAGTGCCTAAGGCCTCAGCTTTAATTCCCCAGCACCCACATAAGCCAGAACCACAAGGTGGCTCTCTCTCTCTCTCTCTCTCTCTCTCTCTCTCTCTCTCTCTGCTTGAAAATGAATATATATACATATATAAAGTTCCATTCAGTTTCTATAACTAAATAATTTTTATCACTCTTTCCCCCACTTGGCCATCCTATCCATGATGTTCAAATAATTTATGCATGAACTGTGAAATTTCACTCTTCCCTTCATACTAACTGATTTTCATTGATATCCAAGTGATTCTGAACACAGAGTAGCTGTTTACATATTTTACTTGAGAATATTTCAAAAAATTATGTGTGAAGATTCTAGGTTGACTTAGTTCTCTTTAATCTGGTTTGTCTCAAGTTTCATGAATTTTTTTCCTTTGCAGTCAGTAAGTTTTCAAAGCATTTTAGGCTTTTGATAACCTAGCCATCACCTTGGAAAGAAATCTTATTTGCTAAAACTTTATAAATTACTATATTTCACACGAAGAGTGCTAAAACCTTTTATCAGGCAGTGGGACCATACTTTGAGTTTCTCAGATTACAATTGATTTCAGCACCAAAAGGAGTTTTAGCTGTCATTTGTATGTGATTAGCTATTAAGTGTAAGCAATCTTTGCCAAAGAAATCTTGAGTGATGAGATTGTAAGAAATTGTGGTCGATGTTGTACTGTTTCAAATGCCCTACATAGTACTTTGCTAAGAGTAAAGGCTCACTCCTAATTTATGCAAATAAATCTATTTCATGCATTTGTGACTCTGATCTGCAAGCTGGTGAGGAGTTTCTTTGGGATTTAATACAGCTGACCCATTCCATATTTAACTCAAATTCTTTTTCTCCTCATGCTCTCAGCTGTTAATTCTCACTTTTCCCCTCATAAATCCACAATGAACCATTCTGCATGTGTTCCTATGGAAGAAAATCTTCTACACAATCAGTTTTAATTTTATTATCATTTCTATTTTGTGTGTTGCATTTATAGTTGCTGTGGACATTACATTTCCCCAGAATATTCTCATCCTGAAAATACTTTCATCCTAAATTCTGCATTCATTTTTAGTTCTGTTTTAAATTCTAACTTTCAATAATATTTTTGTTGTTTTGTTTGTTTTGTTTTTTCGAGGTAGGGTCTCACTCTAGCCCAGGCTGACCTGGAATTCACTGTGTAGTCTCAGGGTGGCCTTGAACTCATGGTGATCCTCCTACCTCTGCCTCCCGAGTGCTGGGAGTAAAGGTGTGCACCACCATGCCAGGCTTCAATATTATTTTTGTAAAGGTTTATTACAGCCATTAGCGCCATGTTTGTCTTTAAGACTAAGAGCCTCATCTATCATTTTGCATACTGTGCAAACATGAATCAAAGCAATTCCTGAAGCAAGAATGTCACTGACAGACCAGATTGCATCCAGGCAGGGAAAAGGGGAGAACGGGTTGTCCCTTCGTCCTCCATCTGCAATTCCTATATGTTCTCATTCAACACAGCTCATCAGTCTGTCATGAGCTCATGTAATCATTATAATGTCAGAGATAAACTAAATGGGAGGAGCCAAGAGCACACCAGCAGATGCCCAAGACACTGTGCTTGTCATACCTGTGTCCTCTCCTCTGCCACACACTTCGGTTACTATTTCATGGAAGTGTTCAGCATAAGGGGAAGTAAAAGTCTTGCTCTGGCTAAGGCCTTGCAGTCCTGGAGGCAGCTGACAAGTTACTTGATGGAACAATGAATGACCAGGGACAGAAGATGTGGATCTTCTGAGGTGGTTCCTCTTCTCCCTTCCTTCCTTCCACTCCTTCCATCTTCTCCGTGCCTCTGCCTCCTCCTTATATTCTACTTCCTTTTTAACCTTTCTTTCCTCCATTTTTAACTACCTTTAAAGTATAAATACTATGTTCAGTTTGCTAGTCATGCAAAAGGAAACCTTCCTGGTGCTACAGTAAAAATCCCGGAGAAGGCATACTTTAACCAGAAAACAGGTTTGTTTGGCCCATACTTTGGGAAAGTGGAAGTGAGGTATCCTCATCTGTGACCTTTGTAGTCAGAGCCTGATTGTGAGTGGCATCATGTGTAACCATTCTGGTGAGACAGATCGCACAACGAGACAAAAGCCAGAGAGTAGGTCATAGTCTGTGAGGGGACAACGTCGTCTCTTGATAAGAGCTCATGCTTAGGAACATGAATCCAGTGTTCTGGAGAGCTACATTGATCCCTTCTGAAGGCATACTCGGAATGTCCCAATTCTTCCATTAGAGCTCAGCTGTTGAAGGTTCCTCAACTTCCTGTGGCATCTCACAGGAGAGCAACCCTCCAACCTATGAGATCTTGGAGGATAAACCATTGCCAGTTCATAGCAAGACAGACGGGCTGCCAACAAGTCAAGCTTTGCTGACCTCAAGTAGGACATAATTGCTTCTACTTATTTACTCTCCTCCCCAAGATAGTTGTAAATAATTAATGAGAAGCTAGTACTTCATGTTGATATCATGCAATAAGTGATCTTTGTTATGTTTCAAGGGAGCAAAAGAGAATTTCGAGTTATGTAACTCATGAACATCCAGAAAACTCAGCAGTTTTTATTATTTACCATATAGGACATTCATATAACCCAATTCTATAGGGTTAGGGTTAGGGTTAGGGGTTAGGAGAATTCTCTGTTAAGAATTCTATAGAAAGTTTTGGATAATTTAACCATACTTCATAAAGCTTAAATACTTTGAGTTCACAGACAGGGGGATTATGACATGTGTGCGTCTCAAATACTTGATCCTTTGCAAAGTACATTTTAAGGTACTGGGAATATCAGGACAAATATACCCTAACTTCTACTTCAAAGGAGTTAACAATTTAGTAGAAAGGCAGGAATTAAAATATTTCAGCTATAGAAATTTAAGTTTCCAGCGGGCATAGGTACATTTCTGAATACAGAAGAGCAGGAAGCAGACACAGAAACTTTTCAAGGACCCAGGAAGAAATACAGCCTGGAGAGACATCTGGGAACTTGTCAGTGTTGTGTAAGTAATAACTTAGGCATACACAAGGCGCTTGGAAGATAGCATAGAGAGCAGTCATTGAGGCTGATAAAACACAGTTGAAGATGTAGAGACGGAGACGAAGGTCTAAATGAAGCCTTGGTGAAAAAAAAAAACTACCAAGAAAGTGGGGTGACAAGTCCCAATGTCTCTGGGGCCTCAACCAAGAGGACAAGGCTGGGAAAATGGCATTGGAATCTGTCAATTGAGAAACACCTTAGTGGGATGACTAAGGGGAAGTTATGTTAACCATGAGATTTTACATGAAGATTCAGACTTTACATGACAATCAGGTAGGAGGCCCTTTTGCAGCATTTTATTCCCAAA
This sequence comes from Zapus hudsonius, assembly GCA_004024765.1. Taxonomy (NCBI): domain Eukaryota; kingdom Metazoa; phylum Chordata; class Mammalia; order Rodentia; family Dipodidae; genus Zapus; species Zapus hudsonius. The sequence goes on from PVHP010003731.1 coordinate 63,425, forward strand.
GGAAATGTCAAACGGGAGTGTCAGCGGAAATGTGTAATTTTCAATAAGCTGTCTGTTATTCTAATATTTACCCTCCCATTAGGCTATGCATTAATAATAAAAGAAGAAACTAGAAGTATGTCTTCCAAAGATTAAGTTTTTTTTAAAGAGAGGTGATAAAACTACAATAAAAGGGAAAGATGCGTTCAAGAAGAGCTTGTTTTTGTTGTTGTTTAGGACAGGTAAAAGTCCAAAGATATTAGAGAGCAAGAGCTAATGAAATAACAGAAGCCAAAGAAAATATGGGGCTGGGGGTATGGCTCAGCAGTTAAAGGCGCTTGCTTGCAAAGCCTTCCAGCCTGGGCTTGATTGCCCAGTACCCACATAAAGCAGCACATGTGTCTGGTGTTTGTTTATAGTAGCAGGAGGCCCTGGGGTGTCTATATTCACTCTTCTCTCTCTTTTTCCTCTCTCTTTCAAATAAATAAAAATCTTTTTATAAAAGACAATGAGAAAAATAATTTTTAAAATATTTTATTTATTCATTTTCAAGCAGAGAGAGAGAGATTGAGAGAGAGAGAGAGAGAGAGAGAGAGAGAGAGAGAAGACCGGGGCCACCACTTTGTGGGTCTGGCCTATGTGGGTACTGGGGAATTGAACCCAGGGCCTTAGCACTGGAGGCAAGTGCCTTAACTACTAAGCCATCTCTCCAGTCCCAAGAAAAAATAATTTTGGTTGCTTCCCTAGTCCCTGATGATCAGAGACATGAGAGAATCCCCAGTAAAGACAGAATCCTGTAAAGAGATTTCAGACATGAGAGAGCAGTGTGCAAAGAAATTTTGCTTAGATTCTATACAAGTTAAGTACTAACCAATTCCTCCAGTTTTAGTCATACTTGTAATGGAAGAAGAGAAATGAAAGGAAACAGTGGCTAAGATTAAGAGACAATTCTTACAAATTGGCCTTTAGGATCTTTTTCCACATAGGATTTTCCACTAAGTAACATTTTAGAATTATAAGGACATACAGGCAGTATAGGTTTCGTTGAAAGAAGAGGTGAAGCCGAGGCAGGAATGCTACTCACAGCATAGATACCAACACAGACACTGACAAGAGAGCTCATGTCCATCATCGAGATATTCATGACCAAAGAGGATCTCAGAGCTGCTGGTCCCGACAAGCCTGGCAAGCCTGGAACTCTGCAGGGCCACTCAGGATGGGGACATTATTTATTTTCTCCTTAGGAAAGAGAATAAAACTTTGTCAAGGAAGTGGGGTAGCAAGTGTTAAAATTTAATTTCCCTTTAACTTTCTGGAGAATAAAACAAAAGTCTCCTTAAACAATATTGCAAGGTCCAGTGTTTATTAGAAATGCCTCTATTTGGGGCTGGAGAGATGGCTCAGCAGTTAAGGCACTTGCCTCCAGTGCCTAAGGCCCTGGGTTCAATTCCCCAGGACCCACATAAACTAGACCCACAAGGTGGTGGCCCTGGTGTGTGCGCTCAATCACTTTCTCTCTCTCCTGTCTTTCTCTCTATATATATCTCTGCTTAAAAATGAATAAATAAAAAAAAGAAACACCTCTATTTTTTCTAGATGGTTAATTTATTTGAGAAAAAGGAATATGTGTCTTTGTTTTACTCTAATTCTGTTCATTCAAAGAACCCCAGACACTGAGTTATATATGGGCTAAACAAACGCCTTCTATGTATGTAGCATTAAACCCTCTCTGCAGGGAGCCGGACAATCGCCATTACAAGGTGGCGCCCACTTCCTTGCAGCTAAATGGTAAACAACTCAATATTAGGCAATGCTTTGGTGAGAAACGTGCCTCTGGAGGATTATGTATTGGTCCCTAGCCAATCTCGCGCCTGGAGGTGGCAAGCAGGAGCCAGCCAATCATGGGCCGACCCGTGTCCCTGCTCCCTATATAAGCAACTGACTCCTAGTGCTGGGGCCCCTCGCTTCCTGCTCTCCCTTCAATCAAAAGGCTCTCCAATAAAGTGTGATTTGAGAAGGATCCTCGAGTGGTGGTCGTTCTTCCTTGCTGGTCGAGGAGCTCGCTGCACCTCTCAAGAGTTGGGGTTAGCAAGAACATCCAAGGAGAGGGCGGCTCCCTGATAGAAGTCCTATATTCGCCTGTGCTAGACTCCCACACTGCAATCCAGCAAACTATTTAAAAGAAGAGATGGTATTCCAGTTCCACTTACTTTCAAACATTAAGTCATGTTGTCAGCCATAGAGCAGCACTGAATGCGCCCGTGATTATGGACATTCAACATCCCACGTGCCATTTAAGTACCTTCAGCATCAATTTTGCAGCTGGCAAACTATTGCTATTTATGTTTTCAGTGCATTTGAAATAATCTAGAAGTTATTTTACTTCCATTAGACATTAAGAAAAGAACCAAATGTAAAATCATTACTTTGCCAATTTACTGTGAAACCCAAAGGAAATATCTCAAATGTATCATTTATTGAATGGAACTAGTTAACATTTTGGTGGGGGAGATTTATCAAATGGACATTAAAGATTGTGAGAGTTTTCCATTTGTACTGCTGTAAAAATAGAATAGCTGATTAAACACATCTCTTATATGCCAGGTACTGTTGCTAATGTTTCATGCCTTTCAGTCCTAAAAGTACAGCATATGAGTGACCTCTATTTTATATAAGTATATTTTACATTTTATATATGCATAAGGAAACTGAGGCTGAAATGGATTAGGTCACATCTCTACCTAATTACAATAGCCAGATTTCCAGCATAGCTCCTAAAATCAATGCACAGGCTCTTCTATTCTAAAGTCTGGTTCTACATATATATATATATATATATATATATATATATATATATATATATATATATATATATATATATATATATATATATGTGTGTGTGTGTGTGTGTGTGTGTGTGTGTGTGTGTGTGTGTGTGTGTGTTGCAGTTCTGAAGATAGTAGGACTCTATAAAATATCACAAAATTAGAGCATAGGTTTCGTAATTCCAAAATTTTCTCAACTCTTAAGTCATGAGGATATGGCAGAGAGCACCGTGTTCAGTATCTCCTCACATCCTTATCTGCTCTGACCACAACTGGCTCTCGTCCCTCCCTCTCTGTGGAGTTCTGCTATTCTCTTCTCCTCTCAGGCTGTTCATTGCTAGAGGAATATTTATAAGCATGAAAATATAACCCAGTGTACCAATGGGATCCTTAGTGTTATGAGAATTAAAATGAGAATTTTGGGCTGTCTTGGAGAGTGCCAGAGCCTTATCTCAGCTCTTGGGTGGGCCATGACTGAGGAGTTAGGGTCTCAAAACTGTCATGGTCATACAAAATTTCCACTGACTCAGAGGTCTCTGGCTCTTGTCTTTTTTTAAAATTTTTTAAATTTATTCATTTTCAAGCAGAGAGAGAGAGCTAGAGAGAGAAAACGAGCACTAGGGCCACCACCTGTGGGTCTGGCATATGTGGGTACTGGGGGATTGAACCAGGGGCCTTAGGCACTGGAGGCAAGTGCCTTAACCTCTGAGCCATCTCTCCAGCCCTGGCTCTTGTCTTATGAATGTAATGACTGAAATCCACAGACCAGGAAATAAAGCTCAGAAAGATTTTAGTATAGCTTAGAGCTTTAGGAAGAAGAGCTTTAAGAAAAACAGAGCTTAAGGGAAAGAAAGAATTTTGAGCTCTCGCCCAAGAAGAGAGCAAGAGGGAGCTCCCAGAAAACAAGAAGCCCAGAAATTGAAAGAAGGAAGAAACACAGAGCTCTTGCCCAAGTGATGACAAGAGAGGGTTCCAGAAAAATAGGGAAGCCCAATTCAAGATTTGTGAGAGCATCCTTGAAGTGAGCCCACTGGCTGGGCACCTGGACTTCTCTGGGGTCAGGTTTCTGAAAAAAGAATAATCCTCTTTTTTTCTTCTCTCTCCCAAGGATAGAAGAGATGAGGAGGGAGGTGCTTGTTCACTGACTCAGGAGACATTTCTGACCTATAGGAACCTTACATGTTCTGGCTGTTTCCCTATAGACCCAGGACTATTCTCACATTTAGCCAAGAGACAGCCTTTTACTTTTGGGATTTTTGTCACTCCTATTGCCTCACAATCATCTTCTGCATGCTTTTAAAAATCCTCAAAGTTCCTCAAAATACCATGTTCACTGCCTCTCATGTAAGCTTTCCTCCCCAAACCTCATTACCTCTCACAGCCTCTGTCACTGATCATTTTCTGAACTGAAGGTTTCACCCTCCTCTCCATTTTTGTCACTCATTTCACCAAGACCTTGGCATAAAGCACGTCTCCCTTTCCTACCTGGGCAGCAGGCTGGCTGTTTCCTCTTGAAAAGAGTCATCTTATCCTTGACGGCTGCAGCAACCTGTTCACCATTCTGGCAAATCAGTCTCTTTGTCCCCACTGAGTCCTAACTGGTCACTACGTGTGCAGGGGTTTTGGAAGGCAGGGTAGCAGCTCCCTGGAGCCCTCCACCTCCTTCTCCAAGAACCTGATAAATGCTGACTTGTATTCAATGTGAATAACACTAAGGATCGCCAGACAGGCAGCTTCCTCTGGGTGGTCCTTTTGCTGAAATGCAATGAGGATGGTCTTTAGCAGTGCCTCAGGGAGGTGGAAAAGAGCTGCCATAGATGTGGCATAAAATGGCACCTGAGGACTTGACTGGCCCTTGAAGGGGAGAAAAGAAGCCAAAAGTCCAAGAATGCTGGAAGAGGCAAGAAAACAGATTTCCCCAAAAGCCTATAGTCCTAACAAATCTTGATTGTAACAATTTTAAGATTGTGGCCTATGGCATTTGAAGCAGTATTTAAAGTCACCAGATTTGTGATAACCTGATACAGTAACAGAAAACTAAGGTCAACTTCTCCATCAATAGAGTGTTTATGGATGGCGCTACTTCCTTCCTGTGCAGTGGACATCTTCCTGTCTATTTCCTTCTGCCTTTCAGCCTAACTCACTACCTTCACACCATCTTGACCAATAGATTCTCTTCCTAAAACTGCAAACTTTTTATGTTCACACTTACCAACACTTCTTACCAAAACTGCCTTCAAGGACAGTTTTCTTACGCAATACAGTGGGCATCTCCATTTCCTCTACGTCTTCAGTGTGTCTTATCCTTCTGACCTCTGCTTATCTGGAAATTACTTCTAATGTTTCCCTTAGCTTATTAAGGTACAGCCTGCTGAGATTCCTCAAAACATGTGCATTGGCCTCTGAGAAACACTGAGAGAAGCCGTGTTTCTTTCTCTTTCTAATAATGGCCTCAGGATGACAAGGCACAATCCTGACCTTCTGTGCCCAAGGCTTCTTGCTTTTGTGCTTTGGGAATTCAACTCCCTCAGTCACTTCTAATGCATTTTGAGACTTTCTGGCTATAGCTGAGAACCAGGAAGCCTATGACGTATGAGGGTCAGAGAATTTAAGTTTTCTAAGTTAGCCCTGCTTTCCTTTTAAAGGACTCAAATCAACTAGGTTGTGGATGAGAAGGAAATTTTACTAATTCAAGGTAAGTTTTGCTGTGTTAGACTGCTCTTAGGGGACTTTAAGCAATACATCTTATACTAGGTTATTTCTTGAATCTTTGAACTAACCATGCAATCATAAGAGATTTTGTTTTCAAGTATAAAGTAAAAACTAGACTCCAAAGTTTATAGGCATGGGTATAAGACACCACACGCAATATATTCCTTTGGTCTGAAAAAGAAAGAGAGGACTGGTTTTTAAAATATGATCAAGTAGTGGGGGAAGGAAGAAAAGGGGATAGCTGAGTAGAATGGGATCAAACTGCTTTGTATCCATGTATGAAAGTGACTTTCCCTCCTGCCTGAGGCCCTACTCTTTCCCTCTCTCCCTCCCTCAAGATGAATCTACCCTCAGGCATTTTGCTCTCCATCGTGTCATTCATTTCATCCTGCAAGGTAAACAGAGAAGGGATTCTGAAATCCTCATAGCTGTCCTCCATAGAGACTAGAACTTTTGAGCTATACCAATGCAGTTCATGATTAAGTATAATCTTACGTAGAGAGTTTACCAATAATGAAACATCACAAATATCTAATAAAGTAAAAGTCAACCAAATCTGTTTGGCTTTCCACCTCAGAAACTAGAACGCCAAGTGGACATGTTCATCTTTTTTTAAAATATTTTATTTATTCATTTTTAAGGAGAGAGAGAGAGAGAGAGAGAGAGAGAGAGAGAGAGAGAGAGAGAGAGAGAGAGAGCACACCAGGGCCACCACCTTGTGGGTCTGGCCCATGTGGGTCCTGGGGAATTGAACCGGGACCTTAGGCACTGGAGGCAAGTGCCTTAACCTCTGAGCCATTCCTCCAGCCCATGTTCATCTTTTTTTAAAGAACAGCATTTAAATTTCCACAAAGTCATCACCTAATCCCTACACAGTGAAAATGCATTGCAGAAGCTGCTGGCAAAAGAAATTCATCTTCTAAATGAAAAGCCCACCATCACCACTGAAATAACATGATAAATATGTGCTAAACAGCAATGACAGATGCAGGCATTTTTAAAAATAATACGAAATGAGAATTTCAAGGAGGCATAATTTAATTTGCATCCCAGGGGTATATTTTCATCTTCTTGTCAAAGAATTTACATTCATAACTTGCCATGCACAAATTACAATATAAAGAGGTCTGGGATGCTTTTGTTTTTATTGCTGTTTTTTTCTCCCTAACCAAGCTGTATAGAACAGTGATTTCAGAGTGCTGACCATAATAAGCAAACCATTTGGAACATGGGCCCTGTTACCGTGTCAAGATGGCACAGGAAATGGTCCTACTTGCAAATTCCAGAGATTTCTGGAATTGCTGAGGCACTAATGTTTTGGACCATGGGTCCTTACTGGCTCACACCTTTTCAAATCAGTGTTTTTGCAATCACTACTCCTTCCCACATAAACACTTGCACACAGTGAACCCGTCAAGCTCCTGGCACGCTCAAAGTTCTTAAACACTCTTCTTTTGTTCTGCTTCTGTTCTTTAGCTGAATGAAAGGAAAGGAGGTGGTTTGTTTGTTTGTTTTCTTTCTTGTGGATTCTTGGCTCTTTCACCTTGGAAAAGATTTTTTTTCCATCTGTCTTCATTTTAGTATGGCTTTTTGAAAACAAGCATTTCCATATCCTTTGAAATTGTCTATTCGATTTATTACGTTACTATATTTCAAATTTCATGTTCAAATTAGTAGAGAAACTAAACATGGCCCACAGATTTTCTGCCTTAGAAGTAGGCTGCAATATTATCCAGTGGTGATCCTTTCTCGGGCATTACAATTGTTCCTAATTTCCTCAATGAAGCCCTTCCAAATGTTTGATCTTGTTCATAGGTGTCATATGCAATATGGGGGTAACTAGCTATACATGCCTTAAATGCAAAATATTTTGGTTTAAAGGACTTAGAATTAAACACTGTTTAAAAATGAATATCTCAGTCATGATTCCCTCATTTCCAGAATGCAGTCACTTCATGTGGTGACTGACTACCAACTGGAATAGCACAAACATCATAGGAAATTCCTGTTAATTCACAAAGTTCTATTGGATAGACACAAAGAAACTATGGCCTTCTTGAAGTTTCAGGCATTAAAGAAATACCTCAGGTAAGGCATTCATTGAATGTATTCAACACAAGATACACCAGTTAAAACAACATTCTTTTTTTTTTGCGCTAGGGTCTCTCTCTAGCACAGGTTGACTTAGAATTCATTATGTAGTCACAGAGTGGCCTCAAATTGCATTTTAATTAACATTAATTTGATAATTGACTAGAATAACATATTTAGAGGTTTTTTTAATTTAATAACTTTATTATGAATAACTATATGCACTGTATGAGCAAATCTTGTGAAGAGGTTCTTGAAACTATGCAACTTGAAAAGTACTTTCAGAATGCAAATGGCCATTTGAGCACTGTTTTGGTAGAGGCCTGGGCAAGCAAATGGCCCAGAAGTTTAAGCTTCATTAATTTCTATAAAGTGACTACTTACTATGAGACAGACTGTAACAAAGTGCTGTGTGAAAACAGCAGGGGAGAATAACAATAACTAGATGGACTGAGGGTGGCATTGTCACCAAGAAAGGACTGGAAGGAAATGTTGGTTATCAAATGATAGTACATACACTTGACAAAAGTAATATGCAAGAAGGTTGCTTCCATTTTTTGATCTTTATAGTCCTTACATGCTCAGGGAGCATGGATAAATTTTGCTTTGATATAAAGTCTGACAGCTTTTAATACAAGAGCCATTCTGCACACCTATGCACCTGTTTGCCCAGGAGCAGGGGAAGGAGATGAAGAAGATGATAACGCTTACAGCCAGTAGTGGAGAGAAAAAAGACAATGTCTTTGTTTGGCTTCTGTAAAAAAAAATGAAATAAAATAAAATAAACACACCATAGTTGCATGACTTAAAAAAGATGTTTATTTCTCAACCTTCAGAAGCTAGATGTCCTGGATCAAGGGAGCGGAAAGTTGGGGTTCTTGTGAGGGGTCTCATCTTTGCTTGCAGAGAATTACCTTCTTGCTGTGCCCTCATATGATGTGCATCAGAAACCTGTTCTCCCTTCTCTTCTGAAGTCTCTAAGCTGATCATGAGCACTGCAGCTTCATGGACTCATTACGACTGAGTTGCCTATAGGCTTTACCTGCTTGCAGTATCACTTGGGGGCATTGGAAATTAACATCTCTGAAAACAAATTTTGGGGGTGACACGAATATTCAGCCATATATACAGGGCCAATTGTGAAGGACAAAACAGATATTTCAAGGATAGAGAAACAAATGGCAAATAGAAAGTCTGAAAATCTGTTAAACCATACACTTTTCCTGGCTCGGTGATTCCGTATCACTATTTCCCAGATATTATACCACATATGTAATCTATGCCTCATTAGCCTAGAAAAATGAAATAACAAATCTCTAAGATACATATAAGAACCTAGAGGGAAATATTACAATTACATCCACTCTATAAAAAGAGAAATGCAAGTGATCAAGCCAGGAACAAAGAGAAATAAAAAATACTATGCATTTATAAATCACTCTTCAGTTTCCCATGTCAAATTAGAACCCATCCATTGCTATGTTTCCTTTCTCGTTTTTATTTCTTGCTGACTTAATATAAAGAAATATAATATACAATGTCACAGTTGCAACATTTACTGGATATTTTATAGATGGATATTTTATATATGCTATTGGGTAACCTGCTAAATTTTTAGGAATATATATGGTTTAAGTTCCTGTTTTTCTCTGGAGAGGTTTGCTCTGTTGTTTGCTTAGTTCTAAGAATCTAAAACAAAAATAAGCACTGTCAATCAAGACAGCATACCACATGTATCCTACTAAGTCTAGCTGCAAGAGCCTCCCAATAGACAGAGAAACATGGGCTCTGCCTTTCTCAATCTTTTAAATTCAGATTTTAATTCAACGACTTCATTCAGTTTTCATGCTAGTGCTCAGATGTGCCACTGGCAGATAAAATTCTGACTACCTAGTCTTCCCAACTTGTTACCTTTATGTAAGATATTTTTTCTACAGTGAGAGACAAAATAAAAAAGGAGATCTATTTACTCTGAAATACGTAAGACTAAAACACAACATGCTCACTGTTATAGTCAGCTATACACTGCTGGGATAAGTCTCCAAAGCAGACACAGTTTATGAGAAGAAAGGATTTATTGAAGCTACAGATCTAGGGGAAGTTCCATAATGGAAAAAGAGGCAGCAAGCAGAGAGAGAAACCCATCAACAGCACCACACACACACCAACAAAACAGGCAAGGGGGGAGTAGAGATATCTTTCCCCTTTATATAGCCTTATGGTGGGGTCTTGCAACCCTATCCCAGACTTGTTGGCTGCCTGAGTCTCTGGAATTTTCTTCCTACACTGCCGTCCCAGGAAGGGATGTTCATTTCTAGCTTTCCTGGGCTTTCTAACATCCTGCCCCCTACTGAGAGGGCTGCCTTTCCATGAGCACCATCGGAGACCCACCCAAGATTACTAAAAGGTCAAGTTGACAACAAAACTTAACCATCACACTCACACCTTAGAGAAGACTCCTTAAATATCATCTCAAACACCATTTACTAAGATAATAATGTTTCCCATATTGTTCAACAACGATAAAGACCAGTTTAATTAAATCCTTTCCTTGTATGGATGTGTATAACATCTACAACTCTGACATTTGAGAAGAAATAATAGTTAATACTAAGTGAATATTTACTATGTGACAGCTTCTGCTCCATTAGTATTAGATATAAAATATCATTTGCTCACAAAAATGGTCTTGTGAACTATTTAAGAAGGGGTTAGAGCTGAAATTTTAACCAGAAGCTCAGGTTCCAAAGCACAAAAATCATTTTTGTTGTAGTACCTCAGGCTGTAATTTATCCCTCTGCTGGATTCTAATTTAGAAGGAGATACTGACTGAAGAGTGTATAGATTCACAAGGCAAATCTTTGGTATCTAGTATTTCTGTGTAAGTTGTTGTACTCCTTGTACAAATAAATTGTTGAACTATATCAGCAGTCTCAGATAAGAATCAGAAAGTAGGGAGTGGGGAGATGGCTCAATGGTTAAAAGGGCTTGCTGTTCGAGCCAGATAACTGGAGTTTGGATCCCCAGAGCACACATAAAGCCAGATGCAAGTAGTATACACAAGTGTATATGGCAATGGTACCCTGATTTTAAAAAAATCCTAAAGCTACAGGTCAGGTAGTCTGGCATTTTCTGCAGTGAAACAATAAAGACTGTGTCAGACAAGAAAAGGTAAGCGCTCACAGCCCAAGGTTGTATTCTGACCTCCACACACGTGCCAGGGCCCATGAGTGCACACACAGGCAGAACCAGAAAATGTGGTATTTGCTGTAATCTTTAATGTTTGTCTTTAAAAGATAAGATCCTTTCATGCTCCTTAGGGCATTTAACTAACTGATGATAGCCTACACTATGACAGCAATGGTGCACAGAAGTTACCTTTCTCATACATAATTTGTCACGAGTGGAATGAACCTTCATAAATATCAGAAGAAGCAATGGGAAGATAAAGACACAAGTGTAGTGATTAGAGAGGAAAGAAAACACAAGTGTAGTCACTTTGTTTTGTTTTGTTTTGTTTTTGTCCATAATGAGTTACAATATTTAGTGGACAAACAATGAGTTGTTATCCCCAATTCCCCGCTGCCCTCCCCTCCCCAATCCGCTGGATAACCTCCTCCATGGGTCATCTGGATCAGTCCTTGTGACAGGGGACCCAGGATAGCCTACTATTCAGCCAGGTTCTCCTGGCCATGCCTCTGGATAATCTCCCCCACCATGGCTCTCACAATCTTTCCACCCCCTCTTCCGCTCAGTTCCCTGAGTCGTGGTGGATGAGGATTAAGGCTGCTTTAAGGTTGTGAGCTTAGGGGTCTTTGTGTCAAAAATCATTGGTTTCTGATCATCTAGTTTAGATGACACCCATCAACATTTTTGTGAATTAGTCCAAGTTAAGTGGAATATATTTACCGGTCTATTTATTTTCTGATTCTTTTGTTTCTATATATTCTCTTCTAAAATTATTCTTTAAGCTAAGATTTACTATTATAATATGGACAGAAAAAGTAAAATGGAATGAGATTCCTATTAAACAATTTTACTATTTAGGCAAAAAGCTGATAAAAGTTTAATTGAGCACATAGGGTAATTTAATTCAATAAGGTCAGATCTCGAGAATTTTACCATACACTGCAATTATACAGAGTTCATTTAGAAATTATGAGGTTTTAAATACACATTGTTCTTTCCATTTTGGAACTTTTCATATATGGATTCCTATTATATCCTTCAGGAAAAAAAAATCCCACCTAAAATAGGGCACCAAGGAATAACCAAACAAATGGTGACCAATTCAGTGAAAACCATGAAATATCTGATATATTTTCTTAAATTAACATAAATAGTAAGTGCTCTTTCAGACAGTGCTCACATAGTTCCTTCTGTATCTTAAAAAGACAGCAATACAGTGTCGCAAAGTCTGAATTGGAAAGAATAAAAAAGAAATGCCAAATGCCCCACGTATTTCAAGAGTGCAGTAAAGCTGTGGTCTTGGAGAGGGGTAGTGTGAGGAGAAGACATTGGTGGGAAAACAAATCAAAGAAAGGAAATACAAGCTGGAACAAAGACCCATGGATCTGTGTACTTCCAGAAGCATACAGTTGAGGTGTCACTACATATGAGTGGGACTGATTCACGAACTTATCTGTGAATAATGATAACTTCCTGTAGGAAAAAAATAAACAAGTTCTTATGTCAAGTAAAATCGAGTTTACAGAACACAAAAGAAATGGTAGTCATGTCCAGAGGAGACAGCGAAACATGCAACTTCACCTGTAACCAAGAAATCAAAGCATATTAGAAGGAGGTCCACCCCGTGAGAATCACTCTGCAAAATAAAAAGCTTGGTAAGTAAGGCGAGGTGTAGAGAGGACGGGGCCTCTCCAACACTGAGTCATGAATGAGGTCCGTCAGCCAGGAATACAAGTCAGGATGATCTAAAGTCAGAAATGCATGAATCCTGTGACTCAGCAATGACATGACCAATGTATCATTGGGGAGAACTCCACATATACATATGCAGATGGAGAAGACTGTTAGTAATATAAAACGATGAAAACAAAATGTTTGGCATTTAGCAAACAGGTATATGTTTTCTTCAACAAAATGACGCTATCCTGATGTGATTATTTATCTGCTTATCGTTCGTGTTATCTTCTGCCCCACCCCCACCCCAGCAAGTGTTGTTTTATTTTCCAAACTGAAATGGGCCAAGAGTACATGGGCAGCACAAATGGATGAAATGGGGGGGGGGTGGAATCACATGTACAATATTTTATAAGTGAAGGTTAATTTTGGGAGATATTAGTTCCCCTCTCCCACCCACTCCAGACTTCCAGCACCTCCATTATGGTTAAGCCTCAACTAACCTAGCTTTACAAAAAGGAATAGATGAACTTTTGCAAAGCAAAAAACTAAAGGGAAGGAAGGAAGGAAGGAAGAAAGAAACAAAGGAAGGAAGGATGAAAGAAGGAAGGAAGGAAGGATGGAAGAAGGAAGGAAGGAAGGATGGAAGGAAGGACAGAAGGAAGGAAGGATGAAAGAAGGAAGGAAGGAAGGACGGAAGGAAGGAAGGAAGGATGGAAGGACGGAAGGAAGG